>SNQJ01S0031312.1:0-32308 GCA_010110895.2 Picea sitchensis | reverse complement strand
GAGACCAAATTGTTGTTTAGCACCGCCTATCACCCTCAAACCGACGGACAGACAGAAAGAGTGAATCAAGTATTAGAGGATATGTTAAGGATTCATGTAATGCATCAACCCAAGAAATGGGAAGACTACCTGCCATTGGTAGAATTCGCCTAAAACAACAACTACCAAGCATCCTTAAAGATGAGTCCCTTTGAGGTCCTCTATGGTAGGGTGTGTAATACTCCAATCAGCTAGAGTAATCCTGTAAATAGGATTTCTTTTGGACCCGATATGTTGAAAGAAATGGAACAACAAGTGACTCAAATNATAAAACAAAATCTGAAGGTCGCTCAGAATCGACAGAAAAGTTATGCTGATCAAAAGATAACTCCAAGAGAGTTCAAAATGGGAGACCATGTATATCTCAGAATTAAGCCCAGAAGGAGTTCCCTGAGAATGGGAGCTTGTTCCAAGTTGGTGTTAGCACTCTGTAATTTGCCTAAGGCTGCTGAGGAAATCACAGAGGTAACCTAGAACCACTTCGAGTCTTGGATCTATCGCTCCAAGACTCAGAGAGGGATCCCTCTTTTAGATTTAACTTGGTTTGTAAGGGATGGATTTTAGGCTAGCTATGAAAGTAATGAAAATATGGAGTTTTTGATTTTTAAATGGTTAGTTTGGGACAGCAAGGAGGGCCATTGGGCAAATGGGGTCTGTGCTTAAAAATGTGTTTCACATCTCAGATATGGACAAATCTTTTACACAGGGAAAGGTAGCAGAAATATTGGATCGAAATAAGTCTTGATGATGTAGATTTGGGGAATAAATAAGGGAGGAAAAAGTCAGGCAAAGGAGCAGCTAAGAATTCCTAAACTAGCTTTTTAGAGGATAAACATAAATATTATCACAAGCTCGGAGGCAGAGTATCTGTTGATAAATTCTGCTTCTATTACTTTCCTTCTGATAATAAGAAATTGAAAACAAATGTAAAGAGGACAGGAAAATACATTAACAGAGAAAAAACACCACCAATACATCCACACAATAATCCTGTAGCAAAAATAACATGTCCATCACTGATTGATCGTTTAAAATTACAGAAAGAAGTTTTCTGGCAAAGCACATCCCTCAGCTCCAGTAAAGAAATTTTAAAATTTAGGTCAAAACCTCTCACATAGGTCTAACCCCTCTCCTCTCATCCCAGTCGAACCCTCTCTCTATTTTTTACATCTCTATAAATAATAAAAAAAAAAAACCCCAGCCTTGCAAAGATTAGGGCTTTAACTCTGTTTTCTAAAAATAGAACAACAGTTACAATAACTGACACTTGTAACAGATGGTATCCTATAACAAACAAGACAACAAATTAAATGGAAACTAAATTTGATATATGTTGCTTGACATCTGGAACATGTTGGAGGTTTGTTAAGTTTTTGCTTCTTGCTGTCACGAATTCATTTCCAACTGAGAGAAATTGTGTTTAAACCTCTGTTCTGGAAAATAGGAAATCTCTGCCACCTCCCTGTAACTGATGCCTCAACGCTGGGTCATTTCGCCACTTTTCATTCATGAAGTAAAATTGCCACTTGTGCTCTAACGCTACCTCAAAAATGACGATGTAGCTGCCACGGGTTCCCTGTTTTCCACTAACCTCAGCATCATCATCCGAATTTTGGTTTCCATTCTGTAGGTCCAAGAGGAACTCCTTTGCAGTTGCTTTTTCATTTTCGTTTCTCCTTTGTATGACAGCTTCTAGGTGTGATGGGTCATATTTATCCTTCAGCCAATCCTCGTCTTTGTGAGCTTAAAAAATGCATGCTTCTGCGTGGTAATATACTCTGTTCTGTATTCCTGGTATCTGCGCTCTGTTTCAGTTGGTGATACGTCATCCTCAAGTTTAGAAATAAATTGTTTATAGGTCATCAACCCTTCTCACCAAGGCCAACACATCCAGAACCTGACCAGTCTGGGAAACCACCAGATGCACGTCCTAAGTGTCGACTGTGGGGTCTTTCATCAACATATCCAGATCGTATCTTTTCATGTTATCATAACCAAACCTCTTGTTCTTGCTGTGATTGGCAGACGAAGTCACCAATACTCTTCATTCTTACTAAGAAGCCCTCCAATGCGAACTGATATGACAGAATTAGCGTATTCATGATGAAAATCCCAGTAGTAAAAGAAAACTGATAGCAATTGACCAAGGGTCTCCTTGTTTCTGGCACCATAGTTTTTCAGTTTGTCAACTTGATCGTAGTAAGCACATTTGATATTACCAATCATAACTTGGTATGTCGCTTCCATTTCCTGTAAGCCAGGAAGAATTGGAGGTCTGCGCTGTTGTAGAAAGTGAATGCACATAAGCACATACGCATAGCTAGAAAGAGTGCCCTGATATGTCTCATTGATCTGCCGACTTTTTTGCCCAATTCTTTACCATGAATGCAAGTTGTTGTAAACGGACATCTATTTGTGCATAATCATAGAGAAGCTTTGTATTTACAACTGCCAGGATATTATTGATGCAAATGTCACAGGAAATCACAGTCAGTAAATGATTTCATTTTCCCTATTAACTGCATATGCAACGAAAAACTCTGATTTTGTAGTTGTTCCACAAGTTGATTCAACTGCATCTATTGGACTGCAGTTGGGATATGATCGTGACAATTTCTTTTGCTCATCAACCAACAATGAGTTATTCCCGCCAAGATTTGCATTTATTTTCAATATAACATTAGCAATGTACTCAGGCTTGCATTTTTTGACATGATCTACCAAGCAACACTGGGTCCAAACACCAAACTCCAACTCACATAACCTATTTACAGTAGCATAAAGGTGTTCGTTATCTTGTTGAGGCATTATGCAAAGGATAAGCTCGAGAGGGTTACCATTCTTCTCCACTGATTCTATCATATTTTTAACGACACCTTCAACATTCCCATTTATCTCTGTCGCCAGTGGTGCTGCCAAATTAGGGTTCATAAGCACACCTGGTACGCGTAGTCGCCTTCTATGCACGCATGTTTGTCTGCGTTGGACACCTTGAATTTGGTTCAACACCTGCCGTAGTGTTTAGAAGCTGTGCTTTATATTTTTGGCTTCCTGTGGGCAATATCCCACATTCGCATGGTGAACTGAACTTTGGGCATTTAAATCAGCCGACAGTCTCATGTTGTGTCGATGAAGTGAGCCCGAGGCTGGGCTTTGGAGTTTGGTGTTAGCACTGGCTTTGGCTTGTGTGTTTGTTGTTGGTGCATGAAATGGCACTTATCCTTGGTGTCGAGCATTTGGAGGTTGGCCTTAGGCCACTATAACCTTTTGCTAAAATTTTGTTAATTTTTTTCATAAAACTCTACATAAAGGCAAAGGCTGAGGGGCCAAAATTTTCTTTTTTAGCTAAATTCACCAAACATGGATTATAAAACCCACATTAGGCTAATAAACCCAACTTTTCATTTGACCCACAAGAGTCAAATTTTTCCATTTCAAACCACTTCACAATTTTTTGCTAAAAACGCACCTGAATTCACCTTGAAACTCACGTGCAAGTACTCATCTTGTGCTTGGACAGTGTCGAGCGCTTTCTGTCGCCTTCACCATGCGTCATGAAAAAAGCATAAGCCTGAAATAGACAAATATTATTCAGAACACTGATTCCCTATTATATAGGATTCTAACAGTTGGCACCCCGATATTGTGGACCCTTTGAGGTTCTCGATAGAGTGGGACCTGTAGCCTATAAGCTAGCACTTCCTCCCACAGTAAAAGCACATAATGTTTTCCATGTTCCATTATTGAAGAAATATGTACATGATGTTAATCATATAATTGGATGGTCTGTGATCCATGTGGAACTGGAGGGAGAATTTCTACCAGAACCCCAATGCATACTGGATAGAAAGGAAACCCCGCTCCAGAACAGAACCATTGCATAGGCCAAGGTGCAGTGAAAACATTTTGGCCCAAATGAGGCTACATGGGAAATGGAGGATGCCATGAGACATGCATATCTGATTTTGTTTACTTATGTATATGCAATTCATGTTAGTAGATAAGAACATCGAGGACGATGTTCCTTTTTAAGGGAGAGGTAATTGTAACACCTTGTTTCCCCTAGTTTGTAAAAATAACGAGACTGGCCAAGAACTATGGAAAACTCATAAATGTGAATATGTGATGTAAATGGACCTTGAGGAAAAGGTCAATGAATGTGAATAACATTTTGAATTTTATTGCAGGACTGTTGAGAGGGGATGTGCAGAAAAAGAGACCATGATGGCGGTGGAAGGCACCTGCAAAGGTGGCGTTAACTTCCACCGAGAATTAATACCGTATTTGGACTCCACTAGCCCAGAGAACCAAAAGAGGCTTGCTATCCCTAAATTAAATGACTCGCAGGCTGGTAGGTAGATGGTTTAATGAGGGATGGGGAGGTGAACCGCCTATCCTTAGAGCCATCATGACTGACCAACGCGAGGGTAATCGCGTCACATGCAACCTCGCAAGAGGATAAGGAGTGGGGTAGAAGTGATTGTGGGGGCAGACACGAGGGGAGAAATCTGGAATTACGCAGAGTGAGTGATAGCAGAGAGGAAGGATTGCAACCTTCGCTCCTGGTCACTGGAAAATAGAGATGCAGTCTCACAACATCATTGTCTCAGCTCAGGGGTGGCTAGTGGTAAATTCGTTGGGAGTCACTAAGCCTACAGTTGGGCAGAAACGAGCACCCCTCTCAGCGGTTGCTTAACCTTGGTGTTATTTCTGATAAGTGTTTTTCCTCTATCTCTGTGAAATATAAGTATTATGATAATTATGCTCATAAGCTGGGAAACTGTGAATTTTTTCATTATAAGAATGTCTGTGTGGTATTTTGATTAGTACTAGTAGTTGTATATGCTTATAACAGAAAAACCACGCACGACTTATGTTGATAAATGAATTTAATTATGCATAAATCGAACCAAGTCAAACTTCCAGTATGTTATCAGGAATTTATTTCCCCTTATCTCTCTCCAGGAATGCCCCGGAATAGATCTCTTCACAGAGATTCCCTCCTTGGAAAGGTTTACCAAGAACCTGGAAAAAGGACTTGAATGTGCAAGTCTTAACAACCCTGTACGAGGAGGAATGACCCTCTTAAAATCCTGAAGTAGCAGCGTAGGGATAAGTATCGATCAATGGACGAGATCCCATCGGAATACCCATGGTAATTCACGACCGTTAGATTGACGAAAGAATCAAGGGCATTACATACCTTGCCCCTTTTCCTCTATCTTCATGAATAGCGAGGAAATTGGGATCGTAGACCCCCAAGTTCCATGAGAACATATGGACCGTTGATTTTTCCACATCCATGAAGTAGTGGGACAGTGCACGACATGGGAAAAATCTGAGCTGTTAGATCTTAGCTAGAAAAACCCGACAGCCGTTGGATCTGTTAAGAGATGCATGAGGGTTAAGCCCTCGTGAACAGGAGGTTGAAAGTCCCGACGAGGCGTGGCCATCGGGATATCGACATTTGTGAAATCGGGAGTCACAATGACATGAGATTGGGAATTTTCATAGTCAAAATCCCATAATCAATCTGAGTTGTCCATCATAGGAGGACAAGTGGGAAAAATCAGGATCTCGTCGACATTTCGGAGATCGAAGGGACAAGATGCTGGAATATTTCAGCAGCGGAAACTCCAAAATTGCGAGAAGCAATCAGGACCATCCATCTTAGGAGGACGCGTGGCGGCAATTGGAGCATTCTGGAAAAGTCCCAAAAGGAAAGTCACCCATCGGGAAATCGGGAATCCCGTGGACAAGAAGTCCATACACTTTGGAATTGTGAAGTTTGGAATCCCAAAAAAGTGAAAAGAATCCATTGTAGGGCCAGCTGTCATTATATCGGCATATCAGGATTCGATGGATCGTGAATCCTGAGGATGAGTACATTTCGGCATTGGAAAGTCTGAAAACCCGACAGGAGATAAGGCTGCGGTCTTGTGAGATAGTGGTCACGTGGGCCAGGAGTTTAGCCAGGAGGGATAACACGTAAGAGACCATATCGGTGAATTGGCTCATCAAATATTGGGGATTCAAGAGAACAGGGAACTCTTGACATCGGGGATCACGAAACCCCGAAACCCGAAAGTATATGCATTTCCTTTTGTGGAAAGAGTAGCGGTCGTATGCAAAGGCCATGATAGGGAAAGAAGGACCTGTGGATTGGGTTTTGACAGAGATTCCAGTAGTGAATCCAATGAGTCGCTTTGGCTCATGAACTGATTGAACGATTCTGTGAGAGGACATGCTTGGGAGTGCGACTGCATCACTTTTCATATCGAAATTCGGAGATTTGAATGATGAAGAGTCTTGGAGTCATTGCATTTCGAACTCCTGAGTACCGAAACCCCGAAAGGATTCATACCATTGGATCAAGGGAGGCTTATGGTCATTGATCTCCCTTTGGAGAGAAACTTGCCCCTCACTAGCCCTGTTGGGGTTTGGAGTTTCATTGTTTCAAGCTTCGGGGTTTGCAGAGTCGAGCACCTCGACATTCAGGTAGCACTGAGTCGCGAAGTGCAAAAGGATGTCGTGCAGATTCAGCCCGTAGTCGTGAACTACAATCATATGGAGGTGGAAAAAGGAAAGAGCTAGTCTGCACTAAGCCTCGTAGGACTTCGGGGATTCTCATTGTTGAGAAATCAATGAAAAAGTTTGATTTGTGTAGTCGGTATGTGATAGTCTCATATCGGGAGAGTCTATTTCTTAGCACATTCTAGTTGAGCCTCTGGTCACTGCTGGACACCAAGCTCACCAAATCCACGGCCTTCCACCCCCAGAGAGATGGCCAAACCGAGGTTGTAAATCGAATGATTATGCATATCCTTTGCATGTATAATTCAAATCACCCTCGCACATGGTATGAGAGCCTTCCCTATGTCCAGCATAGCTACAACCAAGCCTTGCATAGCTCAATCGGCCACAACCCCTTTCAGGTGGGGTTGGGATTCCAACCATTGGGACCCATAGATGTTTCACTTCCCCTTGTGGTCACCTCGAACGACTCATCTCCTACTCCAACTGAAGCTAACAAAGACACCCGGTTCATTGAGCGGATCCAGCGCATCCACCAATAGGTTCAAGATATCCTACAGAAGTCCAATGACATGTACAAACAACACCATGATCAACATCGGGTGTTGTATAAGTTTTAGCTGGGCGACAAAGTTTGGTTGCACTTGTAGAAAGAACGCCTTACAGGACCCCATTGGAATCTTCACCCACTTTGTTATGGACTATACATTATCACCAAGGCCATGGGGGATAATTCTTTTGAGCTCAACATTCCTCCTTTCCTTGGTCTGCACCTAGTGTTCAACGTGGATCTCCTTCGCCCTTATTTCCCACCATTATTGGACACCTCAAAAGTAGCAAAACAACTGACACCAACAGAGCTCAACCCTGACTTCCTTCAACAGGCATCCAATGATCATATTTTGAACAGACAGATCAAGGGCACTCAACAACAAAGGATCCAGCTTTATGGAGTCATCAAAGTAGGGCAACTCCTGCACCAAGGAAAGTGGCTCACCCGGGGCCAAATTCAACAAATATTTCCTCATCTGATGGGGGAAATCAATGCAATGGAGACCATTGCTTCCTAAGGAGGGAGGATTGATCCAGATGGATATTGGTGGCCACCCACCTTTTCCAACTGGCTCAAAACAATTTTCTGACAATTTTGGCAATTTAGTATTTTTAGCAGTTTTAACTTCTGGGACCATTTTGAGGGCCTAAATGAATGTTTTTCAGGATCGATCTCCTAAAATATAGTAAAAGGCATGACTAAGCCCCCAAAATGAATCTCCTTGATGATACCTTTCCAATGGGCTATCACATACCTAAAACAGAGATCGTATGCAAAAGTTACGACCCCGGGAAGTTTATGTACTAACTTACCCAAACGTGGCCCACATGACTTTTGGCGCTTCATCTCCTAGGGTTAGGTTTTTGGATGTATAGGGTTTTTTCCATTCTTTGTTATTGTAAAAAGGCCTTCAGAGCCTCATTTTAACCTTCTTCTTGTGAATGTGCATTGCCGCCACATCTCTTCTCAAAGATAAGCCGCCACCATTACAGCAAGCTTGTTTCCACTGCATTTTACAATTTCAGCGTATTTCGTTATTGAATAGAAAACTCGTTTTACTGTATCTCTATTATTTTGTCTTAAACACCTATTAATAATCTATATTTCATTTCATTCTGCTCATAAAATCTAGATCACAGGGTCTCTGCGGCCGACCTCTCCACACAACAGAAGAACGTAGATAATTTTGTGGAAGAATACTCAAATATATTCTCCTTACCTATCGGGGTACCTCTATACTGCTAGGTCAAGCACCCCATCGATATGAACCCCGGTGCACCATTTCCCAATGAGCCAGTCTATCATCGTTCTCTGTTAGAAAATGAGGAGATCAAGCGACAAATCCAAGAACTGCTCCACAAGGGGAACACCCGTCCCAGCTCATCACCTTGCGGGAGCCCAATCATGTTGGTATAGAAGAAGGATGGAACCTGGTGACTCTGCATTGATTACCAGGCTCTGAATAAAATCACAGTCAGAAACTAGTACCCGATTCCTCGAATCGATGACCTCCTTGATCAACTCACGGGGGCTAAATACTTCAGTAAGATTGATCTGAAGTCTAGCTACCACTAGGTCCCGATAGAACAATAAGATGTATGGAAAACCATCTTCAAGTCAAAGGAAGGCCTTTTCGAATGGTTGGTCATGCCCTTTGGTTTGAAAAATGCTCCAGCCACTTTCATGAGGATGATGGACAATATCCTACGACCATTCACCAATATGTTTGTAGTGGTGTATCTAGATGATATTCTCATTTACAATAAGACTTGGTCTGAACATTTGCAGCATATTCAGCAGGTTCTGCACACCCTGTGGTAGCACAAGTTATATGCCAACTTGGAAAAATGCTCCTTCAGCATGGACAGGGTCCATTAACTGGGATACATAATTGATCAGCATGGCGTACATGTGGATCCATCCAATATCCAAGTCATCCATGATTGTCCAGCACCAACCACACTCATTTGTATTCGGAGCTTCTTGGGCCTTGCCAATTTCTACTGCAGGTTCATGTTGGGATTCTCCCATATTGCATGGGACCTTATCCAAATAACTAGGGGTGGTGGTAAGGAGAAATATGCATGGGTCTGGTCCCAACAACAAGTGTTCGATGATTTGAAGCAACGCTTGTGTTCAGCCCCAGTACTTTCATTACCAGACCTGCAGCAACACTTTGAGATCAAGGCAAATGCTTCAGACTATGTGGTGGGTGTCGTTCTCACTCAACACGGCCACCCCGTGGCCTATAATAGTGAGACACTATCAGATGTTGTATGTAAGTACCCTACTTACGACAAATAAATGTACTCCATTATGAAAGTCAACTACCAGTAGAGACATTACATTCTTTTGAAGGAGACAATCATCCACACTGATCATAAGCCACTACAGTTCATGCAGACACAAGGAAAATTGCAGAATGATCGCCATCAAAAGTGGTCCATATACTTGCAGCAATTACACCTCAACATCAAGTATAAAACAAGAAGCACCAATCATATTGTCTGTTGCCTCAACAGATTTCCATTCGCAACACTCACCATGGTGCTAGACTCCTATGGCCATGAGACCTCTGGATGGCCCCAACTCTATGAGACAGACCCAGACTTCTCCACCACCTCTCAAATGTTGGGTGCAAATTTAGTTGTTGATAATTTCCATCTTCAAGATGGGTTGTTGTGTCATCTAGGCCATATCTGTGTTCCATCAAGTGAACGAGCGAAGCTGATCTGGGAAACCCACTACAGTCAGGTGGTAGGACACTTTGGCGTCGAAAAGACAATGGCGATGCTACAGAAACATTTCTACTGGCCAAAACTTTGACAGGAGGTCAGAAAGTATATCAGGTACTGCACTCTCTATGCTATTTCCAAAACGACCACTAACAAACAACACCTGTACACCCCTCTTCCTACAACTGAAAGTCCATGGGAATCCATCTCAATGGACTACATGTCGGGCCCCCCGTCCACCAAGAGGGGAAATGACTGTGTTTTTGTGGGTGTTGATCTCTTTTCTAAGATGGCAATTTTGGTTGCCTACAAGAAGAAAATCACAGCAGAGGCCACTTCCAAGCTCTTTTTTGAATGAGTCTGGGTACATTTTGGAATCCCACAAACCATTGTCTCAGATCAAGACAATCAATTTCTCAGCACATTATGGTCAAGCCTCTGGTCACTGTTGGACACCAATATCATCAAATCCATGAACTTCCACCCCCAGAATGAATCTCCTTGATGATACCTTTCCAACGGGCTATCATATGCTTAAAACAGAGATCGTATGCAAAAGTTACGACCCTAGGAAGTTGATGTACTAACTTACCCAAATGGGGCCCACGTGACGTTTGGCGCATCATCTCCTAGGGCTAGGTTTTTGGATGTCTATGGTTTTTGGCATTCTTATTTATTGTAAAAATTCCTTCAGATCCTCATTGTAATCATCTTCTTGTGAATGAGTGCATCCATCACATCTCTTCTCAGAGATAAGCCACCACCATTCCAGCAAACTTGTTTCCGCTGCATTTTACAGTTTCAACTTATTTCTTTATTGAATATAAAACCAATTTTACTGTATCTTTGTTATTTTGTGTTAAGCACTTGTTAATAATTTGTAGTCATTTAATTATGCTCATAAAATCCATATCAAAACAAGATATTTGGAGTGGATTAACTGAAGGGTGAACTGAATAATATTAAGCCTCCTATGTTTGATGGATAACATAAGGAGGAAGATGTTGAAACATGGTTGCTTGGCATGAGGAAATATTTCCAATTGCATAATTATTCCTCTCATGCAGAAGGAAGAACTACAATGTATCAACTAAAGGGAAAGACATCCATGTGGTGGGATCAACTTGTGCAGGTGCATCACATTAGAGAGAAATATATAACTTGGAAATAATTCAAGAGGTATTTCGAGAAAAAATACTTGACTAAAGGTATTATGATAGAAAGATGAAAGAGTTCTTTGAACTCAATCTGGGAAGCATGACCATTTATGAATACGAACAAATATTTTTGGAATTGATGAAGTATGTTCCGTTCATCAAGGAAGAGACTGTGAATATTCAAAGATATCTAAGTGGATTGCCACCTTTTATTGGTGACAAGATTCAGTATGATGACCCAAAAACCATGGAAGAAACGATAAGGAGGGTGAAATGTTTATATGAACAACAAAAAGAAAATCCTACCTTCCAAAAGGCCTGGGAAGATAAGAAGAAATTTAATATGGATCAGAGGAAGAAGGCAACTAAGATACCCTTTTTCATAAATAGTCCTCAAGGATAGCCATCTTTTAGAGAACCTAGAAAGGCAGAAATGGGTGGACAGATGCCAAGATAGACACATATGGAGTGTTGGGGTTGTAAATAAAACCATAGGTACAGATATTTCCCCCACAGAAATGATAAAGTGAGAGTTGTCCACAATGTTCAACAAGCTAAAACAGTGGAGGACATGGGCAGTAGAATGCCAAGTATTTACGTAGCCCTGGACAACAAGCAAGTTGAATTTCAGTTGCACATGATTGAAGTGGAAGGTATGGTTAACAACCATGCCTTTACTATTTTAATTGATTCAGGGGCTAGCCATAGTTATATAGATCCTAGAGTGGTGGAAATTTTTCATTTATTAAGAAGCAAACATGAAAAATATTGGTTAGTGCAGTTGGCTACAGCAACCAAGAGGAAAGTCATTGAGTTGGTTAAGTCTTGTCCTGTGGACATGAATGGACTGAGCACGAAGGTTGAATTGAACATTATTCCTTTAGGCTCTTATGACTGTTTAATTGGGATGGATTGGTTGGAACAACACCATGCCATCCTGGACTTTCGTAAAAAGGCATTCACTTGCCTATATGAGGAAGGGAATCGGAAAACATTCCAAGGAATTCCCAGAGTTGTTGCTATCAGAGAAATCTTAGCAATACAGTTGAAGAAGTGCTACAGAAAAGGATGTCAATTATTTGCAGCCCATGTGGAGGAAACACCCAAGGATAAGGTGTCAGGTATTGGATATCATGAGGTACTAAAGGATTTTGAAGATGTATTTCAGGAGGTACCAGGATTACCTTCGAAAAGAGACATTGACTTCTCTATAAACTTGATGCCTGGAGTAGCTCCAGTATCAAACGCTCCTTACAGAATGAGTACGCCAGAGCTGAAAGAACTACAATCGCAGCTTGAGGATATTCTGAACAAGGGGTACATACGCCCAAGCATGTCACCTTGGGGTGCCCCGGTTCTATATGTGAAAAAGAAGGATGGAACGTTGAGATTGTGTATCAATTTCAGACAATTGAACAAGGTAACTATAAAGCACAAGTATCCTCTACCAAGGATTGATGACCTCTTCGATCAGTTGAAGGATGCGAAGATCTTTTCAAAGATAGACCTTGGGTTGGGATACCACCAGGTAAGGATTAAGGATGAATACATCAGCAATATCGCCTTTAGCACAAGGTATGGTTATTACATGTTCACAGTGGTATCGTTTGGGCTGTCAAATGCACCTGCTATTTTTATGTGCTTGATGAATGCTGTCTTCATGGACTATCTAGACAAGTTCGTCATAGTATTCATGGATGACATTCTGGTGTATTCAAAGTAGAAGGAATAGCATGAACAACATATTAGGATGGTGTTGCAGGTGCTAAGAGAGAACCAATTGTACGCCAAGATGAGAAAGTGCTTGTTTTATCAAGAGCAGATCCATTACTTGGTGCATATTATTTCGAAAGACGGGATAGCATTAGATCCTAAAAAGATTGAGGCCATCAGAGAATGGTCAGTGCCGAAGAATTTGACAGAAGTCATATCCTTTATGGGTTTAGTTGGTTATTATAGAAGGTTCATCACAGGGTTCTTGAGGTTATCTCACCCTATCACCTCCTTGCAAAGGAAGGAGAAGAAATTTCAATGGACAAAAGATTGTGATAAAAACTTTAAACGATTGAAGCAACTATTAACCAGTGCTCACATTATGAGGATCGCAGATCCAAATCAATATTTTGTCGTATGCACCAATGCATGAAAAGAAGGAATGGGAGGATTCCTTAGTCATAATGGATTTGTAATTGGTTATGAATCTAGAAAGTTGAAGGATCATGAAAGGAACTACGCAACTCATGATTTGGAGTTTGCGGACATCGTTCACGCTCTGAGGAAATGGAGAAATTACCTCATGGGAAGGAGGTTTGAATTGAGAACAAACCATAATGGTTTGAAGTATTTGTTTGATCAACCAACCTTGAACGCTAGATAGAGTAACTGGTTAGAATTTCTCTGAGTATGATTTTGATATCAAGCATATAAAAGGGAAAGAGAATAAAGTGTTTGATGCACTTAGCAGGAGAGTACACGAATTACATGCTATAGCCATTATCATGTATCAAACTGATATAAAGAGCATAGTTTTGGAAGTTGCAAGTGTAGACTTGCAGTACAGGGAATTGGTAGTGAAGCTACAACAAGATAAGACGCCGCAAGGAGTGGAAGATTATAATTTAGAGATTAGTGGAATACTTTTGTAGAAGAACATAGTTTATATACCCAATCTCCAGGGTTTGCAACTTGTGATTCTGAGAGAAATGCATAATGTTCCTTATGTTGGGCACCCTAGATATCAGAAGATAGTGGTAGCAATCAAGAGCCATTACTTTTGTCCAAGTATCAAGAAAGAGATTGCAGAATAGATTATCATATGTATGGAATGCCAAACGATTAAATTTGAGCATAGGTACCCAACTAGATTGTTGCAACCTTTACCCATTCTTGAGTGGAAGTGGGAAGTGGTGACAATGGATTTGATCACAAGATTTCCCAGAACATGAAAGAAACATGATTCAATTATGGTAGTGGTGGAAAAGCTTATGAAAGCTTCCCATTTCATTCCATTAAAGGCTACTCACAAGGAAATGAAGGTTGTTGATAGTTTTATGAAGGAAGTGACATGATTGCACGGAATTCCCAAGACAATTGTGTCTGACAGAGACCTCAAATTTACCTCAAATTTCTTCAAAGGTTTATTCAAGGTATTCATAATGAATATGAATTTCAATACAACCTATCATCCTGATTCAGAAGGGAAGATGGAGTGGGTGAATTGAGTGATAGAATACATACTGAGGATGTATGTGATGGACAAACCATCGAAATGGGAAAACTACCTACACTTGGTAGAATTCACCTACAACAATGGGTATCAAGCATCATTGAAGATGAGCCAATTTGAATCACTTTATGGAAGAAAGTGCAATACTGTAGTAATCTGGGATAACCCAGTTAATAAAGTGGTAGTTGGGCTAGAGTTGCTCAAGGAAATGGAAGAGAAAATGTTGAAAATTAAGAAGAATTTCAAAGCTTCCCAAGACATGCAGAAACGTTATGCTGATAAAAACAGAACCCACAGAGAGTTTAAAGTGGGAGATCATGTTTTTCTAAAAGTAAAAGCCAATAGAAGTTCCCTGAGGCTGGGAAACTGTTCCAAGTTGGCAGACAGATTTTGTGGGCCATTTGAAATCCTAGAAAGGATTGGGCCAGTTGTATATATGCTTACATTACCTACATCCATAAATTTACATAATGTGTTTTATGTTTTGTTACTTAAGAAATATATACCTAATCCTAATCATGTGATTGACTAGATTGTGATCCAGGTGGAACAAGAAGGTGTCCTGAAAGTGCATTGTGTGTGCATATTGGACCAGAAAAGAAAATAGATCCGGAATCGAACCATAGGACTTGTAAAGGTCCAGTGGACCTGGTACAGTCCTAAGGACACGACATGGGACCATGAAGATGCTATGCAGGTAGAATACCTGCATCCTTTATAAGATTTTGGAAATCTTGTTGATGTTGTGTGAAAGTTGCACTAAGGACAGTGAAAAAATAAGCGGAGGGGACTGTAATACCCCAAGGACATGCCCAATTGCATTATGAATTGTAATTATGGTTTTTAGGAAGGTGAGACAAGTTTATATAAGCTGGTGGACTTCTGTATTTATTAGGCCAGAGAACATAAGTTTTGAAGGCCAAGAGCCTGGTTTTTGTACATGTAATGATGCACATTATTAATATAAAAACATCTCTGTGTGTGGACTGACCACGATGAATGAGTGATGGGGGACTAAGCTTCAACAAATTTTTCTTAAGGGAGAGGGGGATGAAAGGTTGGGAGAAGGGATAATATTAATATCTTAAGACCTTGGGGATAATAATTAAATATTATTTCAAAGTTGTGTAAATGTTATGTTTTATCCTAAGTTCCTAGTTGGGGGAACGTGTGCAAAATGGGGAGCATGTAGCCCCAGGGAGACAGGTGTCAACCTGGGTGCATGTAGTTAAAACCAGAGAAGGGAGTTGTGTTGGGGGTTCAACCTCCCATTTTCTATCCTCTGTCTGAACTCGTGGTTGTCCATGATCGACCTCTGTTTCGTTGTTTGTTCTGGGGAATTATTACCTAAACCATTAAGTCTCTATGTGGGATATCTATACACCCTCATGCATCTCTAAAACCAGAACCGTGAGCCTGTCTTGTGTTGCATGGTTGAGAAACCCAAAATTGCCTAAGTCGTGTTGTGCTATCCCAGTGGGATATTGTGGCTACGTAGTTCTTGACTGTGTGAGGTTGTTTCCACTGATTGTGCATTGTTGAGCCTTATTGTTGTGTCCTCACTGTGCTGGAATTGGTAAAAAGAACAAGTTGACAAGCCTATGAGTGACTCTCTCCAGGTGAGAGAGTGCACATAGGAAGTGAGAAATCTTGGAAGGGGTCCTATAGTTTCCACAGAGTTCAGAGACTTCTAGTCCGGTCTATTGTTGAAGCCCAAGGTAAGAAAGGTTTAGTGGCCGTAGGAATATCCCGGTGACAGTGAAGGTGTATAGTCCTGGGGAGGGACAGGAATGTGGGGAATGAGGGTATGTGAGTAGTGGGCATAAGTGACTCCTGGGAGAGAATCCTTCCTCTATAAATGTCTGTCTTTCATTGACCTTGCCTAACCTAGGATTCCCTACCTGGTGGAGGTTAGTCCCAGCTTGGGGGTGACCTATTGTTGAGAGTGATGAGCAATGCAGTCTAAGGCTGGGAGGTTCGTGGAAGGTCTGCATGAAGTTGGTGGAATTACTACAGTTTCAAAGATAAGTATCATTTTGTGCTTAATATTATGTTTTGCATGCCTATGATGTTTATATGTTATCATGTATTCTGTTGCGCATATGAATTATTGTTAATTTCCTTGATGATGTATATTAGCAGTAATCTTGTGCTTACTCTATATTGTTTATAACAATTTGTTAATTAGATTTAAAATGCATGTTATATATATAAGTATGAGAATGCTCTGTGTAGTAGCGTTGACCAACAAGTGGGTTGATGGACGGGGATGTTACAGATAAAGAGAATTGTCATCATTTGAGGAAGGTCTTCCTGAAGTCCAGAAGGTTTGGTCTCTCCCTAAACCCTAAGAAATTTGTGTTTGCTATGAAAGAGGGAAAATTATCGGGGCATATTGTGACAGTTGAGGGGGTAAGAATTGATCCAAGTAGAGTAGGTATCATCTAGATCTCACCTTTTCCCATATCTAAGAAATAGGTTCAGTCTTTCTTGGCTAAAATAAACTTTCTGAGAAGTTTCATTTCTAATTTTTTTGATATGATTAAGCACATTACAACCACGATTAGAAAAGGAAGTGAAGTGAAATGGACAGTTGAGTCCAAAAATTCTTTTAACCAAATCAAAAGAGATTTGACTGAAGCATCTGTGCTCATCAGCCCTGACTATTCTAAGGAATTTTTGATATTTTATTTTTCCTCATCTGATACATTGGTTGTTTCTTTTCTACATAGAAATACACAGGGGTTAGATAAGCCTATTTCCTTTTTTAGTAGAGCATTGAGAGATGCAGAAATGAGATATCATATCATGGAGAAGTAGCAATATGTTTTGGTGAAATTCCTCAAGGATTTTAGAGTCTATGTTTTGCATTCAAAGATTATTTCTTATGTCCCCTCAGCCTCAGTAAAAGAGATATTGATCCAGCATGACATAGATAGGAAGAGAAGTAAATGGATTGCCAAAATTTTCGAATTTGACCTTGAACTAAATCCCAATAAGTTTTTGAAAGGACAAGGTTTAGCCATGATACTAGATGAATCAAATTGCAAGGATTTGGGATTTAATTTCATGAACATATCTTCAGAAAATCAGTAAACTGATATTGTTGATAAAGACTCTCATGTCATCCTGAACTTAGCAGAATGCATCTGGTATAAAGACATCATGTATATTATGCAGAAGTTGCGGCCTCCTGATGGCTTAGACAAGAAAAACGTAAGAGATTTGAAACTCAAAGAAATCAAATATTGTCTCATTGATCAGCTTTTGTACTGGAAGGATCCTCTGGGGGTTCTCTTAAGATGTCTAGACCCATGCGAAGCCCAAAACGATATGAATGATTTTCATGACAACTTATGTGGCGGACATCATTTTTGGAGGACCACAGCTTATAAAATCCTCAGAGTTGGGTATTTCTAGCCCAGCCTTTTTACTTATGTTTGCGGAAATATTAGATCTTGTGTCAAATGGAAAAAAAAATTATGGAAAGAAGAAACTCAAATATTTTCCTTTGAAACATGTAGTAGTTTTTGGACCTTTTCAACAATGGGGTCTTGACTTCATTGGGGAAATCCACCCATCCTCAAGTGGTCAACACAGGTGGATTTTGAATGCCACTGATTATTTCACCAAATGGATAAAATCCATCCCTACAATGAGTGCCTCCCACAAAGTAATCATTAGCTTCCTTGAAGATATCATGTCCATATTTGGCTGTCCAAGCAAGATTTTTACTAACAATGTTGCCTCCATCAAAGATGAACCATTGATCAAGTTATGTGAACTGTGTGGGATTACATTAATCCATTCTACTCCCTACTACCCTCAGGGAAATGGTTTAGCAGATTCCTCTAACAAGAGCCTCATAAATATCATCAAGAAGTTGTGAGAAGACAACAAGAAAGCATGGGACCCGAAGCTGAAATTTGCATTCTGGGATGATAGGGTCACAACGAAGAGGTTACTGGGTATTTCCCTATTTTATATTTTGTATGGGGTGGAGGCTTATTTTCCCACTCATCTTACCTTTCCTTTGGAAAAATTCCTCCAGGACTACCAAGGAGAGCTTGATGATATGGTCAGGAGGATACAATAGCTAGTAGAAGTACAACATGCTATGGAGAAGCTACTTGATAAAGATCAGGATCACCAACAGAGAATAAAACGATCCTTTCACAAGAGGGAAAGAAAGGAACAATTCCATCTGGGAGATCTGGTGCTCAAGTGGGATGCCCCCAAGAAATACAAAAGCAAACATGGTAAATTTGAAGTTTTATGGATTGGTCCTTTCAAGATTTCTGAAGTATTTTCAAATAGCACCTATGAGTTGCAGATCTTGGAGGACTCTGAAGTTTTTTGGGGCCTTGTCAATGGGAACTTTCTAAATAAACATATTGTTTAAGCCATGATTGGCTTTCCACCATTGTAATTGCCACTTTCTTTTTATTTTCGGTATTGAATATTGACTCCATAACCCAAAACATAAGTCACTGGAACTGAGCGTTCTTGGTAGCTCGGAGGGAGCATGTCATCCTCTGTGGAGACAAATGTTATCACACAAAATAGCATGAATGGAGGTGAGCAGGTACAGTCAAAAACTATTGATATCCCTTGTCCTGGTTCGATGTGGCATTATCTCTAAGCACAGATGGAAGGACTCCAAGGTTGGTAGGTGGGTAAAAGTTTGGTGGGGATGCTAGAGTAGCCGGCGTGCCCAAATATCAGCTCTTATCCATATCAACGGCCTCAAATCGTTTCGGGGCTGCAACATGCTCGGGTGATAAAAATACTTGAGTGGGACGAAATCCAAACAACTATTTTGTGGGGTGGAAACATGGCGAAAGAGGATGTGTTTCATGCACAAAAGCGATGTGGACCTAAACCATTTCTCGCGGCTCTGAAATCATGTGCACATTTAATATAGTATCTAGTAGCGACATGTGGCTTCTCGATCATCATCCCTCCACGCTCCAATCTTGAGGAGGGGTCAACCAATGAAGGAGAAATGAATTTTTTGGCCACCTACTTATTCAACGCCCAATCGAGTTGTGAAAAGTGGTATTTTTCTAGTCGTCCAGCCATGCTCTAATCCTGATGAAGATCTAGTTAATGAAGCATGGACCGGTAGTTGAAACCTTAGCTCAGTCCATAAATGGAAAGCATGGAAATTATAGCTGAGCAGACAGAGTTGTCAGTCGAAGGTACAACCATGGAAGGGTTTCCTACAGGCCCATATTGAACCAGGTTTGCATCTGACAAGGAGGAAACATGCACACTCTGATAGAAGTCTACATAGTCGCAAATATTTGATTGAGATTGCCAGATCACACTTCTGGAAGATGTAGGTTGATATAAGTATAAATAGATTAGTTCAATATTTTGTTAAGGTGGTCTAATGGTTGAGTAGAGCTCCCTACTATGTAATGTTTGATGCTAGAATTGTTCTTTGGTTATGTATATGATTTGAGACTTTCGCATTAATAGAATTCCAATTCTTTAATATCTTTGTGTAAATTGTGCTGAAACACTTGCGCATGGAGGATAAAGTCAAGGTTGTAGATGTATTGTAATATAGGTTTGATTATAATGTTGTTGTGACCTATTCCAGTACTTTCCCTTTGTTATCTTATTTCCCCTTATGCTGAAATGCTCATGCATGGAAGATCCAGATGAGTTGTTGTGACTTGAGGTTAGCTCACCCTATCACTTCCTTGCAAAGAAAGGAGAAGAATTTTCAGTGGACAGAAGATTGTGAGAAAACCTTTCAGCGATTGAAGCAACTGTTAACCAGTGCTCCAATTCTGAGGATCGTATATCCAAATCAATATTTCGTCGTATGCACCGATGCATGAAAATAAGGATTGGGAGGATTCCTCAGTCAGAATGGATTCGTAATTGGTTATGAATCCATAAAGTTGAAAGAGCATGAAAGGAACTACGCAACTCATGATTTTGAGTTAGCGGCCATCATTCACGCTCTGAGGAAATGGAGACATTACCTCATGGGAAGGAGGTTTGAATTGAGAACAAACCATAATGGTCTGAAGTATTTGTTTGATCAACCAACCTTGAATGCTAGGCTGAGTAGGTGGTTAGAATTTCAATGTGAGTATGATTTTTATATCAAGCATATAAAATGGAAAGAGAATAAAGTGGTTGATTCACTTAGCAGGAGAGTACACAAGTTACATGCTACATCCATTAGCATGTATCAAACTGATATAAAGAGCATAGTTTTGGAAGTTGCAAGTGCAGAATTTCAATACAGGGAATTGGTAGCGAAGCTACAGCAAGATAGGACACTGCAAGGAGTGGAAGATTATAATTAGACACTAATGGAATACTTTTGTAGAAGAACAGAGTTTATATACCCAATTTCCAGTATTTGAAACTTGTTATTATGAGAGAAATGCATAACGTTCCTTATGCTGGGCACCCTGGATATCAGAAGACTGTGGCAGCAGTCAAGAGCCATTACTTTTGGCCAAGTATCAAGAAAGAGATTGCATAATACATTGTTAGATGTATGGAATGCCAAACAGTTAAATTTGAGCATAGGCACCCAACTAGATCGTTGCAACCTTTACCCATTCCTGAGTGGAAGTGGGAAGTATTGACAATGGATTTGATCACAAGATTTCCCAGAACATGCAAGAAACATGATTCAATTATGGTAGTGGTAGAAAAGATTACGAAAGTTGCCCATTTCATTACGTTAAAGGCTACTCACAAGGAAATAGAGGTTGCTAATAGTTTTATGAAGGAAGTGGCACGATTGCACGGAATTCCCAAGACAATTGTGTCTGACAGAGACCCGAAATTTACCTCAAATATCTGGAAAGGTTTATTCAAGGTATTCATAATGAATATGAATTTCAGTACAACCTACCATATTGAGTCGGAAGGGTAGACAGATCAGGTGAATCGAGTGATAGAAGACATACTGAGGATTTATGTGATGGACAAACCATCGAAAAGGGAAAACTACCTACACTTGGTAGAATTCAACTACAACAATGGGTATCAAGCATCATTGAAGATGAGCCCATTTGAATCACTTTATGGAAGAAAGTGCAATACTCTAGCAAGCTAGGATAACCCAGCTGATAGAGCGGTAGTTGGGCCAGAGTTGCTCTAGGAAATGGAAGAGAAAATGTTGAAAATTAAGAAGAATTTGAAAGCTTCCCAAGACATGCAGAAATGTTATGCTGATAAAAACAGAGCCCACGGAGAGTTTAAAGTGGGAGATCATGTTTTTCTAAAAGTAAAAGCCAATAGAAGTTTCTTGAGGCTGGGAAACTGTTCCAAGTTGGCAGAAAACTTTTGTGGGCCATTTGAAATCCTAGAAAGGATTGGGCCAGTTGCATATATGCTTACATTACCTGCATCCATGACTATACATAATGTGTTTCATGTTTCGTTACTTAAGAAATATATACCTGATCCTAATCATGTGATTGACTAGAATGTGATCCAGGTGGAACAAGAAGGTGTCCTGCAAGTGCATCATGTGAGCATATTAGACCAAAAAAGCAAACAACTCTGGAATCAAGCCATGGGACTTGTAAAGGTCTAGTGGACCTAGTACAGTCCTGAGGACATGACATGGGACCATGAAGATGATATGCAGGCAAAATACCTGAATCGTTTTTAAGATTTTGGAAATCTTGTTGATGTTGTGTGAAAGTTGCACTAAGGACAGTGAAAAAATAATAGGAGGGGATTGTTATACCCCAAGGATATTCCCAATTGCATTATGACTTGTAATTATATTTTTTAGGATGGTGAACCAAGTTTATATAAGATGGTGATTTTATGTGTTTATTAAGCCATAGAGCCTAGTTTTTGTACATGTAATGATGCACATTATAAATATAAAAACATCTCTGCATGTGGACCGACCACGATGAATGAGTGATGGGGGACTAAGATTCCACAAAGTTTGGGTAAGGGAGAGGGGGCTGAAAGATTGGGAGAAGGGATAATATTAAGATCTTAAGACCTTGGGGATAATAATTAAATATTATTTCAAAGTTGTGTAAATGTTATGTGGGGGAATGTGTGCAAAATGGGGAGCATGCAGCCCCAGGGAGACAGGTGTCAACCTGGGCGCATGTAGTTAAAACCAGAGAAGGGAGTCCTCTTGGGTGTTCGACCTCCCATTTTCCATCCTTTGTCTGAACTCATGAGTGTCCATGATCGACCTCTGTTTTGGTGTTTGTTCTGGGGAATTCTTACATGAACCATTAAATCTCTACGTGGGATCTTTGTACACCCTCACACATCTCTAAAAACAGAACCGTGAACCCGTCCTGTGTTGCATGGTTGAGAAACCCAAAATTTCCTGAGTCATGTTGTGTTATCCCAATGGGTTGTTGTGGTCACATAGTTCCTGACCATGTGAGGTTACTGCCACTAATTGTGCATTGTTGAGCCTTATTGTTGTGTCCTCACTATGATGGAATTGGTCAAAAGAACAGGTTGACAAGCCTATGAATGACTCTCTCCAGATGAGAGAGTGCACAGAGAAAGTGAGAAATCATGGAAGGGGTCCTGTAGCTGCCATAGGGCTCAGAGACTTCCAGTTTGGTATATTGTTGAAGCCCAAGGAAAGAAAGGTTTAGCAGTCGAAGGACTATTCGGGTGACAGTGAAGGTGTATAGTCCTGGGGTGGGACAGAAATGTGTTGAATGAGGGTATGTGAGTAGTGGGCGTAAGTGAATCCTGGGAGAGAATCCTTCCTCTGTAACTGTGTATCTTTCGTTGACCTTGGCTAGCCTAGGATTCCCTTCCCATTGGAGCTTAGTCCCAGCATGGGGGTGACCTGTTGTTGAGAGTGATGAGCAGTGCGGTCTAAGGCTGGGAGGTTTGTGGAAGGTCTGCATGAAGTTGGTGGAATTACTACAGTTTCAAAGATAAGTATCATTTTGTGCTTAATATTATGTTTTGCATGCTTGTGATGCTTATATGTTATCATGTATTGTTTTGCGCATATGAATTAATGTTAATTCCGTTGATGATGTATATTAGTAGTAATCTTGTGCTTACTCAGTATTGTTTATAACAATCTATTAATTAGATTTAATATGCATGTTATATATATAAGTATGAGAATGATCTGCGTAGTAGCATTGCCCGACAAGTGGGTTGATGGATGAGGATGTTAAAGATAAAGAGCATATTCATCATTTGAGGAAGGTCTTCCTGAAGTGTAAAAGGTTTGGTATCTCCGTAAACCCTAAGAAATCTGTGTTTTCTATGAAAGACAGAACATTATTGGGGCATATTGTGACTGTTGAGGGGGTAAGAATTGATCCAAGTAGAGTAGGGATCATCCAGATCTTACCTTTTCCCATATCTAAGAAAGAAGTTCAGTCTTTCTTGGGTATAATAAACTTTCTGAGAAGGTTCATTTCTAATTTTGTTGATATGGTTCCACACATTACAACTGTGATTAGAAAAGGAAGCGAGGTGAAATGGATTGTTCAGTCCATAAATTCTTTTAACCAAATCAAAAGAGATTTGACTGAAGCACCTTTTCTCATCATCCCTGACTATTCTAAGGAATGTCTAATATTTTATTTTTCCTCATCTAATACATTGGTTGTTGTTTTTCTACAGAGAAATACACAGAGGCGGGAGAAGCCTATTTCCTTTTTCAATAGAGCATTGAGGGATGCAGAAATGAGATATGATATCATGGATAAGTAGGAATATGCTTTGGTGAAATCCCTCAAGGATTTCAGAGTCTATGTTTTTCATTCAAAGATTATTTCTTATGTCCCCTCATCCTCGGTAAAAGAGATATTGATCCAGCCTGACATAGACAGGGAGAGAAGCAAATGGATTGCCAAAATTTTTGAATTTGACCTCGAACTAAATCCCACTAAGTTGGTGAAAGACAAGGTTTAGCCATGATACTAGGTGAATCAAATTTCAGGATTTTGGGGTTAATTTCATGAAGATATCTTCAGAAAATCAGCAAACTGAGATTGTTGATAAAGACTCTCATGTCAGCCTGAACTTAGCAGAATGCATCTGGTAGAAAGACATCATATATTTTATGCAGAAGTTGTGGCCTCCTGATGGCTTGGACAAGAAAAAAGTAAGAGATTTGAAACTCAAAGAAATCAAATATTGTCTCATTGATCAGGTTTTGTACTGAAAGGATCCTCTGGGGGTTCTCTTAAGATGTCCAGACCCACGAGAAGCCCAAAACAATATGACTAATTTTCATGACAACTTATGTAGAGGACATCATTTTTGGAGGACCACATCTTATAAAATCCTCAGAGTTGAGTATTTCTGGCCTAGCCTTTTTACTGATGTTTGCGGAAAGATTAGATCTTGTGTCAAATGGCAAAAGTTTTCTGGAAAGAAGAAACTCAAATATTTTCCTTTGAAACATGTGGTAGTTTATGGACCTTTTCAACAATGGGGTATTGACTTCATTGGGGAAATCCACCCATCCTTGAGTGGTCAACACAGGTGGATTTTGATTTCCACTGATTATTTCACCAAATGGATAGAATCCATCCCTATAATGAGTGTCTCCCACAAAGTAATCATTAGCTTCCTTGAACATATCATGTCTAGATTTGGTTGTCCAAGGAGGATTTTTATTGACAATGATACCTCCATCAAAGCTAAACCATTGATCAAGCTATGTGAATTGTGTGGGATTACATTAATCCATTCTACTCCCTACTACCCTCAAGTAAATAATTTAGCAGAGTCCTCTAACAAGAGCCTCATAAATATCATCAAGAAGTTGTGAGAAGACAAAAAGAAAGCCTGGGACCCGAAGTTGAAATTTGCATTATGGGCTGACAGGGTCACAACAAAGAGGTCAATGGGTGTTTCCCTATTTTAGATTGTGTATGGGGTGGAGGCAATTTTTCCCACTCAACTTACCTTTCCTGTGGAAAACGTCCTCCAGGACTACCAAGGAGAGCTTGATGATATGGTCAAGAGGATACAACAGCTGGTAGAAGTACAACAGACTAAAGAGAAGCTACTTGATAAAGATTAGGATCACCAGCAGAGAATAAAACAATCCTTTGACAAGAGGGCAAGCAAGGAACAATTCCAGCTAGGAGATCTGGTGCTCAAGTGGGATGCCCCCGAGAAATACAAAGGCAAGCATGGTAAATTTGAAGCCTTATGGATTGGTCCTTTCATGATTTCTGAAGTATTTTCAAATAGCACCTATGAGTTGCAGAGCTTGGAGGACTCTGAAGTTTTTTGGGGCCTTGTCAATGGGCACTTTCTGAAGAAATATTTTGTTTAAGCCATGATTGGCTTTCCACCATTGTAATTACAACTTTCTTTTTATTTTCGGTATTGAATAGTGACTCCATAACCCAAAAGATAAGGCACTTGAACTGCGCATTCTTGGTAGCTCGAAGGGAGCATGTCATCCCCTGTGGAGACAAATGTTATCACACAAAACAACATGAATGGAGGTGAGAAGGTGAAGTCAACAACAATTGAGATCCCCTGTGCAGGTTCGATGTGGCATTATCTCCAAGCACAGATGGAAGGAGTCCAAGGTTGGTAGGTGGGTAAACATTTGGCGGGCGCGCTAGAGTAGCTGGTGTGCCTGGATCTCAGCTCCTATCCATATCAATGGCCTCAAATCGTTTCAGGGCTGCAACATACTCGAGTGATAAAAATATTTGAGCCGGCCAAAATCCAAACCATTGTTTTGCAGGGTGGAAACATGGTTGAAGAGGATGTGTTTCAGGCCCGAAAGCGGTGTGGGCCTAAACCATTTCCTGCGGCCCTGAAATCATGTGCACATTTAATATCATATCCAGTAGTGACATGTGGTTTCTCGATATTCATCCCTCCATGCTCCAATCCCGAGGAGGGGTCAACCAATGAACAAGGATTGAATTTTATGGCCACCTTCTTATTAAACACCCAATCGATTTATGACAGGTGGTCTTCCGCTAGTCATCTAGCCATGCTTTGATACTGATGAAGATCTAGTTAATGAAGCACAGACCGATAGTTGAAACCTTAGCTCAGTCCATAAATGGGAAGCATGGAAATTATGGATGAGGAGACAGAGTTGTCAGCCCAAGGTACAACCATGGAAGGTTTTCCTATAGGCCCATATTGAACCAGGTTTTTGTCTGACAAAAGTCTATATAGTCGCAAATATTTGATTGAGATTTCCAGATCACATTTCTGGCAGTTCTAGGCTGATCTGAATATAAACAGATTAGTTCAATATTTTGTTAAGGTGGTCAAATGGTTGAGTAGAGCTCCCTACTATGTAATGTTTGATGCTAGAACTATTCTCTGGTTATGTATATGATTTGAGACTTTTGCATTAATAGAATTCAATTCTTTAATATATTTGTGTAAATTGTGCTAAAACACTCGCGCATGGAGGATCAAGTCGAGGGTTGTAGATGTATTTTAATATAGGTTTGATTATAATGTTTTTGTGACATGTTCTAGTACTTTCCCTTTGTTATCTTATTTCCCCTTATGCTGAAATGCTCGTGCATGGAAGATCCAGATGAGTTTTTGTGACTTGAGGTTAGCTCATCGTATCACTTCCTTGCAAAGGAAGGAGAAGAAGTTTCAGTGGACAGAAGATTGTTAGAAAAGATTTCATTGATTGAAGCAATTGTTAACCAGTGCTCCAATTCCGAGGATCGTAGATCCAAATCAATATTTCGTCGTATGCATCGATGCATGAAAAGAAGGATTGGGAGGATTCCTCAGTCAGAATGGATTCGTAATTGGTTATGAATCAAGAAAGTTGAAAGAGCATGAAAGGAACTACGCAACTCATGATTTGGAGTTAGCGGCCATCATTCACGCTCTAAGGAAATGGAGACATTACCTCATGGGAAGGAGGTTTGAATTGAGAACATACCATAACGGTCTGAAGTATTTGTTTGATCAACAAACCTTGAATGCTAGGCAGAGTAGGTGGTTAGAATTTCTCTTTGAGTACGATTTTGATATCAAGAATATAAAATGGAAAGAGAATAAAGTGGTTCATGCACTTAGCAGGAGAGTACACAACTTACATGCTTCCATTAGCATGTATCAAACCGATATAAAGAGCATAGTTTTGGAAGTTGCAAGCGCAGACTTGCAGTACAGGGAATTGGTAGCGAAGCTACAGCAAGATAAGATGTTGTAAGGAGTGAAATACTATAAGTTAGAGACTGATAGAATACTTCTGTAGAAGAACAAAGTTTATATACCCAATGTCCAGAATTTGAAACTTGTGATTCTGAGAGAAATGCATAACATTCCTTATGCTGGGCACCCTGGATATCAGAAGACTATGGTAGCATTCAAGATCCATTACTTTTGGCCAAGTATCAAGAAAGAGATTGTAGAATACATTTTCAGATGTATGGAATGCCAAACGGTTAAAGTTGAGCATAGGCACCCATCTATATTGTTGCAATCTTTACCCATTCCTGAGTGGAAGTGGGAAGTGGTGACAATGGATTTGATCACAGGATTTCCCAAAACATGCAAGCAACATGATTCAATTATGGAAGTGGTGGAAAATATTATGAAAGCTTCCCATTTCATTTTGTTAAAGGATACTCACAAGGAAATAGAGGTTGTTGATAGTTTTATGAAGGAAGTGGCACGATTGCACGGAATTCCCAGGACAATTGTGTCTGACAGAGACCCGAAATTTACCTCAAATTTCTGGAAAGGTTTATTCAAGAGATTGATAACGAATGTGAATTTTAGTACAACCCATCATCCTGAGTCAGAAGGGAAAACAAAGTGGGTGAATCGAGTGATAGAATACATACTAAGGATGTATGTGATGGACAAACCATCGAAATGGGAAAACTACCTACACTTGGTAGAATTCAACTACAACAATGGGTATCAGGTATCATTGAAGATTATCCCATTTGAAGCACTTTATGGAAGAAAGTGCAATACTCTAGTAAGTTGGGATAACCTAGCTGATAGAGTGGTAGTTGGGCCAAAGCTGCTCAAGGAAATGGAAGAGAAAATGTTGAAAATTAAGAAGAATTTGAAAGATTCCCAAGACATGCAGAAATGTTATTCTGATAAAAACAGAACCCACAGAGAGTTTAAAGTGGGAGATCATGTTTTTTTAAAAGTAAAATCCAATAGAAGTTCCATGAGGCTGGGAAACTGTTCCAAGTTGGTAGCCAGATTTTGTGGGCCATTTGAAATCCTAGAAAGGATTGGGCCAATTGCATATATGATTACATTACCTGCATCCATGATTGTACATAATGTGTTTCATGTTTCGTTACTTAATAAATATATACTTGATCCTAATCATGTGATTGACTGGAATATGATCCAGGTGGAACAAGAAGTTGTCCTACAAGTGCATCCTGTGTGCATATTGGACGAGAAAAGAAAAAAGCTCTGGAATCGAGCCATAGGACTTGTAAAGCTCCAGTGGACCTGGTACGGTCCTGAGGATGCGACATGGGACCATGAAGATGATATGCAAGCAGAATACCTAAATCTTTTTTAAGATTTTGGAAATCTTGTTGATGTTGTGTGAAAGTTGCACTAAGGACAGTGAAAAAATAAGGGGAGGGGATTGCAATACCCCAAGGACACACCCACTTGCATTTTGATTTATAATTATGTTTTTTAGGATGGTGAGACAAGTTTATATAAGCTGGTGGACTTATGTGTTTATCAGACCAGAGAGCCTAAGTTTTTAATGCCAAGAGCCTGGTTTTTGTACATGTAATGATGCACATTATTAATACAAAATCATCTTTGTGTGTGGACCGACCATGATGAATGAGTGATGGGGGACTAACCTTCCACAAATTTTGGGTAAGGGAGAGGGGGATGAAATTTCGGGAGAAGGGAAAATATTAATATCTTAAGACCTTGGGGATAATAATTAAATATTATTTCAAAGTTGTGTAAATGTTATGTTTTATCCTAAGTTCCTAGTTGGGGGAATGTGTGCAAAACATGGAGAATGCAGCCCTAGGGAGACAAGTGTGAACCTAGGCGCATGCAGTTAAAACCAAAGAAGGGACCCGTGTTGGGTGTTCGACCTCCCATTTTCCATATTCTGTCTGAACTCGCGAGTGTCCATGATCGACCTCTGTTTCGGTGTTTGTTCTGGGGAATTGTTACCTGAACCATAAAGTCTCTATGTGGGATCTTTGTACACCCTCACGCATCTCTAAAACTAGAACCGTGAACCCATCCTATGTTGCATGGTTGAGAAACTCGAAATTGCCTGAGTCGTGTTGTGCTATCCCAGTGGGTTGTTGTGGCCGTGTAGTTCCTAACCGTGTGAGGTTGTTGCCACTGATTGTGCATTGTTGATCCTTATTGTTGTATCCTCATTGTGCTGGAATTGGTCAAAAGAACAGGTTGACAAGCCTATGAGCAACTCTCTCACAGAACAGGTTGACAAGCCTATGAGCGACTCTCTCCAGGTGAGAGAGTGCATAGAGGAAGTGAGAAATCCTAGAAGGGGTCATGTAGCTACCACAGATCTCGGAGACTTCTGGTCTGGTCTATTACTAAAGCCCAAGGCAAGAAAGGTTTAGCAGCCGAAGGACTGTCCTAGTGACAGTGAAGGTGTATAGTCCCGGGGTGGGACAAAAATGTGTGGAATGAGGGTATGTGAGTAGTGGGCGTAAATGACTCCTGGGAGAGAATCCTTCCTCTCTAACTATGTATCTTTCGTTGACCTTTCCTAGCCTAGGATTCAATGCCCGATGGAGCTTCGTCCTAGCTTGGGGGTGACCTATTGTTGAGAGTGATGAGCAGTTTGGTCTAAGGCTGGGAGGTTCGTGGAATGTCTGCACGAAGTTGGTGGAATTACTAAAGTTTCAAAGATAAGTATCATTTTTTGCTTAATATTATGGTTTTCATGCCTGTGATGCTTACATGTTATCATGTATTCTGTTGCGCATATGAATTATTGTTAATTTCCTTGATGATATATATTAGCAGTAATCTTGTGCTTACTCTGTATTGTTTATAACAATCTATTAATTAGATTTAATATGCATGTTATATATATAAGTATGAGAATGTTCCACATAGTAGAATTGCCCGACAAGTGGGTTGATGGACAGGGATGTTACAGATAAAGAGCACTATCATGATTTGACGAAGATCTTCCTGAAGTGAAGAAGGTTTGGTCTCTCCCTAAACCCTAAGAAATTTGTGTTTGCTATGAAAGAGGGAAAATTATTGGGGCATATTGTGACAGTTGAGGGGGTAATAATTTATCCAGGCCAAGTAGAGATCATCCAGATCTTACCTTTTACCATATCTAAGAAAGAGGTTCAGTCTTTCTTGGGTAAAATAAACTTTCTGAGAAGGTTCATTTCTAATTTTGTTGATATGGTTAAGCACATTACAACCATGATTAGAAAAGGAAGCGAGGTGAAATGGACTGTTGAGTCCAAAAATTCTTTTAACCAAATCAAAAGAGATTTGACTGAAGAACCTGTGCTCATCAGCCCTGACTATTCTAAGGAATTTCTGATATTTTATTTTGCCTCATCTAATACATTGGTTGTTGTTTTTCTACAGAGAAATACATAGGGGTTAGAGAAGCCTATTTCCTTTTTTAGTAAAGCATCGAGGGATGCAGAAATGAGATATGATATCATGGAGAAGTAGGAATATGATTTGGTGAAAGTCATCAAGGATTTCAGAGTCTATGTTTTACATTCAAAGATTATTTCTTATGCCCCCTCATCCTCAGTAAAATAGATATTGATCCAGCCTGACATAAACAGGAAGAGAAGCAAATGGATTGCCAAAATTTTGGAATTTGACCTCGAACTAAATCCCACTAAGTTGGTGAAAGGCCAAGGTTTAGCCATGATACTGGGTGAATCAAATTGCAAGGATTTGCGGGTTAATTTCATGAACATATCTTCAAAAAATAAACAAACTAAGATTGTTGATAAAGACTCTCATGTCAGCCTGAACTTAGCAGAATGCATATGTTATAAAGACATCATATATTTTATGCAGAAGTTGCGGCCTCCTGATGGCTTGGACAAGAAAAAGGTAAGAGATTTGAAAATCAAAGAAATCAAATATTGTCTCATTGATCAGGTTTTGTACTGGAAGGATCCTCTGGGGGTTCTCTTAAGATGTCCAGACCCATGGGAAGCACAAAACAATATAACTAATTTTCATGAAAACTTATGTGGGGGACATCTTTTTCGGAGGACCACATCTTATAAAATCCTTAGAGTTGGGTATTTCTGGCCTAGCCTTTTTACTGATGTTTGCAGAAAGATTAGAGCTTGTGTTAAATGGAAAAAGAAATTTGGAAAGAAGCAGCTAAAATATTTTCCTTTGAAACCTGTGGTAGTTTCTAGACCTTTTCAATAGTGGGGTCTTGAATTCATTAGGGAAATCCACCCATCATTAAGTTTTCAAAACAGGTGGATTTTGACTACCATTGATTATTTCACCAAATGGATAGAAGCCATCCCTACAATGAGTGCCTCCCACAAAGTAATAATTAGCTTCCTTGAAGATATCATGTCCAGATTTGGTTGTCCAAGCAGGCTTTTTACTAACAATATTGCCTCCATCAAAGTTGAACCATTGATCAAGCTCTGTGAACTGTGTGGGATTACATTAATCCATTCTTCTCCCTACTACCCTCGGGTAAATGGTTTAGCAGAGTCCTCTAACAAGAGCCTCATAAATATCATCAAGAAGTTGTGAGAAGACAACAAGAAAGCTTGGGACCTGAAGCTGAAATTTGCATTATGGGTTGAAAGGGTCACAACGAAGAGGTCACTAGGTGTTTCCCTATTTTATATTGTGTATGGGGTGGAGGCTATTTTTCCTACTCATCTTACCTTTCCTGTGGAAAACTTCCTCCAGGACTACCAAGGAGAGCTTGATGATATGGTCAGGAGGATACAACTGTTGATTAAGGTTGGTTGTCATTGATGTCAACCCTTGAAGAAAGACCTGTAGCACAAAGTTTTGGGTAATGGACCCAATAGTGTTTGATGTAAATATGACTCATTATTGTTTTTTCATGGTTGATAAGAAGTAAATATGG
>SNQJ01S0031311.1:199114-210047 GCA_010110895.2 Picea sitchensis | reverse complement strand
TCTCCCTCTCCTCCCTCCCTCCCTCTCTCTCTACTATCACCTAGACCCTCCTAACTCCATCTAAGTCTACACATAACCTATACTCTACCATTAATCCCATCCACACACAAGACCTAAGTGCAGTATGCATATACCTCTTTTTTATTATGATATCTTATGGATATGACCATTCACCTATGGTTTAATAATGATTTCACATTGTTTAATGATGATTATGTACTTTGATTATGTTTTTTTATTTTAATATAAGTATAATCTTTAAGTGGATTCAATATTCTTTATTCACAACCATTTTTTGACTCCCTCTCTATATCCCCCATCTTCGACTATTTCCCTCTCTCTCTATCTCCATCCATCTATTTATCTCCCTCCTCCAAGTCTCCTCCTCTCTCTCTTTGTATCTCTCCCCATTCCTCTTCCCCTTTGTCCCTCCCTCCCACTATATCTACTATTTTTCTATCCTACATCTACCACTTCTTTCTCTCTCTCCTTGTTGTTAGTCTCACTCTCACTCTCTCTCCTACCTCTCTCTCTCTACCCCCCTATTGGTCTTCCTCTACCACTATGTCACACTCTCAAGCAATCCATATATACCCCCTTCTCTCTTTACCTCTTTCATCTAACCCTCACTATCTCGCTCCATGTATCCCCCTCCCTCTCTCTCCCCCACTCTCCCCGCCTTTCTCTCTATGCATCTATCTAACCCCCCTTCCCTCTTTTTCCCCACTTCCTCTCACTCTCTCACTATATTACCCCCCTCTCTATATCCATGTCTCTCACTCTCTTTTTCTCCCCCTCTCACCGTCTCTTTCTTCCTCTCTCTGCACCCCCCCTCCCTACATCGCAAGGAAAGAAATGGCCTTGACCTAGACATGTCAAGACCTAGACCCAAACCTAGACATAACAAGACCTATACATGGCAAGTCCTGGAGCATGACCTAGACCTATATGATGACCATGATGTAGACCATGACATACACCTATACTATGACCTAGACCATGACATAGAGCTAGAGCTAAATTTAGACAATGACCTGGAGCTTGACATAGACCATGACCTAGACCCCCCTATCTCCATTTAATCCTAGACATAACTTATACTCAACACTTAACCCCCTCTACACTTCATCCTTGAGTGAATTATGCATATACCTTTTGTACAATCCTTGCACCCACATCACCCACATCTTGGATCTCTAACCATTGCTCTATCCTTGAAAACACGTTCAATCATAACCCCTTAGGTCTTAGTTGTCTCCATACTCCTATACATATTTATTCGTAAATATGTTTAGTCTATAATAAATTCTATATATGTTGCAATAAGAGCGCACACGCGCTCTTGTGACTTGATAGAGTTGTAGTTTTTGCTTGTTTATGTTCAGTAGGAACATGTGCACATTTCTATAACATGCATGTGCTCTAGTGTGCATGCATTCTAGGAACACGCGCGTGTTCCTGCTGGGAATTTTTTGGTACCAAGCACACTCCACTACCTCATTTATCTCAAGGTCGAAAAAGAATTCGCGACATCTTCACACAAAAATAGCATGCACAAACAATTTTTTCTTATTTTAGTCTTGTTGTTTGATTCACAAACAGTTTTGTGCTATTGTCGGACCATTGTAGGAAAAATTAGAAAGCAAATTTGTCCAAGTGGAATTGGAATTGTTGTTTGTATCTTCTTGTGTCTTCTTGGAATTGGAAGATAAATTTTTCCAATTGGCATTGTTGTTTTTATATTCGTGTTTCTTCTTAGAATTGGAAGGGAAATTTGTCCAATTGGAATTGTTGTTTTTGTCTTCTTGTGTCTTCTTGGAATTGGAAGAAAAATTTGTCCAATTGGAATTGTTAGTTGTGTAATACCAAGACAATTTTATACAATTGGAATTGGAATTATTAGTTGTGTCTTCTTTTGTAATACGAAGACAAATTTATCCACTTGGAATTGGAATTGTTAGTTGTGCCTTATTACATAATACAAAAACAAATTTTTGGTGGGGTGTTTGGAAGCCAATTTTTCTCTTTAAACATGGGGAACTAATGGATTCGAGAAAGAAAGTCCTCGAGAAAAGAGAAATCGATCAAAAAGGTAGAAGAATAAAGAGAAAAGGCAAAGTTACGTATGTCAAATCGTACATTTTCATAAGAGGGAAATCCAATTTCTAGTGGAATAGATGTCATTGTTGTTTCTCCTCCATCACCAGAAGAAAATCATAAGAGTTGATTAGAGAGCAATCCATCCAATATCTCATCAAGACAGCTTGTTGTGGATGACTAGATGATGGAGGATTTTCCTGGAGGTGATTATACAATGGATGAAATTAGAGAAGCAATTGGTGTAGAACATTGTGGTGAAGAAGTTTATGTGGTTCAATCTCTTGTTGGACAGTCAAATGTTCTAGAAACTATTCAATCCCATGTTCACTCTCCTCCCAGAGTTGATCCACCAGTGATTGAAGGGGAAAGAACTGCAACATTGTTAACTCCACAACACAGAGGTCAAGAGTTCTAGAATAGGGGTTCATCATCCCTACCTAGATTGAACATTGTGTGGTGAAGAAATCCTAAATGCATTCAGGTCGATGAAAGTGGTCTAGCATTCAATTGTCTTTCCTTGTCATACCTTGGCATTCCGTGTAATTCCTTGCCTTGTCATTCCTTGCCTTGCCTTGTCATTCCTTTCATTTCCTTGCCATGTCTTTCCTTGCCATGCCATGCCATGCCTTGCCTTCACTTTCCTCGCCTTGCCTTGCCTTGTCATTTATTTCCATTCCTTTCCATTTCTTTCCATTCCTTTACATGCCTTTCTATTCCTTGTCTTGCCTTGTCATGCCTTGCCTTTCCATGCCTTCACTTGCCTTGCCTTGCCTTGCCTTTCCATGCCTTTCCATTCCTTACCTTGTTATTCCTTTCATTTCCTTCCCATGCCTTTCCTTTCCATGCCATGTCTTGCCTTCACTTGCCTTTCATTGCCTTGCCTTGCCATGCCTTTCCATTCCTTCACATTCCTTGTTATTGGAAACATGCCAGCGATTTTCCTCATGCGGTCACATGCACATGCATGAAGCTAAATTTATAATGTGCATACATGCACTCTTCAGTAAGAAAGTTGTGTAAACTGTGTAATCTATTTATGAATTGTTCGTGTAACTATGTGATCTATTCATCATCATTTTATGTAACTAAGTGATAGATGTTATCTATACAGGCATACCCATAGAGGTGCAAGGTGTGTAGAATGTGTGTGAGGAGAGGATGGTTGTATGCATGAGATTGGCTATTGTAATTCTCCATTGAATAATAATAATATCAATTTCATCATTGAGGTTTCTGTGGTGAGGGTTTTCATCATTGTTCGGAAAAAACACAGTATTGTGAATGAATTGTTGATGTTTTGGATCCAGATCAGGATCCATCTTCAGGACAAGAAGCCTGGATTATAATTGAAATGATAATAATATCGATTATCATTTCCCATGGTTTTTTCTCGCATTGGGTTTCCACATAAATCATTGTGTCAATTGTGTGATTAGTGTTCTTGGTTTAATATTGGTTTTGTATTGTTTGCTATTATAATCTTGTTCTTCTGCTACCTAACAAGTGGCATCAGAGCGTGGAGTTGAAGGATCAGAGAGCGTAGGAGAAGAGAATATGATCGTTGGATAGCAGAGAAGGTTAACCGAGTCGATCCGAGTGGAGTGGATCATCCTAGGACATGTTTTATTACACTGTTGTAGGTCGTCCTTGTGGCACGGTGCAACAATCGCAGGAACACTTATGAAAATTGTAATTTTAGCAAATTGTTGCAGGTACTACATATCACACAGTGTGACAAATTAACAAAATTGTATTTGGGCAAATTGTCGCAAGTTATATGTTTATAAGGTGCGAAAAATGAGAAGTTGTCACAGGTCATCCCCATAGAAAGGTGCGACAATCTCTATTCAATCCAAAAATTAAAGAAATAGTGGTATGAAATTTGTAGGGGATAAATTTAATAAAGTTGAGGTCATCCACACGTTGTATGAAAGGGTGTCTATTATTATATTTTGTGATTAAATGAGTGTTTTTAAGGCATAAAGTGGGTGGAGGATGTGTATCCTTTATCCTTTAAAAAGGTGGATCCTTTATTGTTTTAATAAAAGGTTTATATATTAAATTTCAGTATTAAACCCTTTAATTAATTTTTTTGGGAATTCAAATATAATAAAATAATACTTCCCACTATAAAAAGGTTTAGTTTTATAAGCAGTGGTTTCTGGAGTTTTTTTTTGCTAATGGAGAAAGTCCATAGTTCTAAGTTTGAGGTGGATAAATTCAGCAATAAGAATAGCTTTGAGCTATAGACGCTCAAGATGCGGGATCTTCTTGTGCAACAAGGATTGCAAAAGGCGTTGGCTGGAAAGACAAAGAAACTGGCAAGCATGACAAACGAGGACTAGGAAGATCTGGATGCAAGATCCCTCAATACCATTTGTTTGTGTCTGGTAGATGAAGTGTTGTTTATCATCACTGAAGAGGAGACAACAACAGGTTTTTGGAACAGACTGGAGAGTCTATATATGAAAAAATCCTTGATGAAAAGAATCTTCTTGAAGAGGAAGTTGTACAGCTTACGGATGAAAGAAGGTACGAAAATTGTTGATCACTTGAATGTTTTAAATACTTTGATTTGTAAATTATCTAGTGTGGACGTAACGTACAAAGATGAAGACAAGGCGGTTACGCTATTGTGTTCGTTGCCAGAGTCTTGGGATCATCTGGTCACAACTATGTGGTTTAGCTCAATAGATTCCATTTATTATGACATTATTGGGGGAGCTTTGTTATCTAAGGATATGAGGAAAAGATCCAGTAAAGAAACCTCAATAGTAGAATCAATGGTGGTCAGAGGTCAATCTACATAAAGAGGGAAAAATCAGAGGGGTACATCAAGGTCTAAGTCAAAAGGCAAGAAGAGTAAGCAGAAATGTTGGTTATGTGGAAAATTTTGGCATCTCAAGAAGGATTGTTGGAAAAGACAAAATGTATCCAAAGAGGACTCCACAAAAGAAGAAAAGGAAGCTAATCTAGCTGAAACAAGTTCAAGTTCCAATTCAGGTATGGTTCATAAGGTATTTTCTACTTGTGATGTTTCAAATCAACATCAGCATTGGTTGTTAGATTCTAGCGCGTCCAACCACATGTGTCTTCATAGAAATTGGTTCTCAACTTACCAATCTATTGATGATGGTGTTGTTTTTATGGGAAATGATTTTTCTTATAAAATTGTTGCAGTTGGTAGTGTCCTTATTAAAATGCACGATGGTTTTGTAAGGACACTAACAGATGTAAGGCATGTACCCGAACTTAGAAATAACTTGGTATCTTTAGGATTTCTAGATTATGTTGGTTACAGGTGTAAAGCTCAAGGTGGATTACTGAAGGTGTCCAAAGGCATCTTAGTAGTCATGAAGGCAAAGAGGATCAGGAACCTTTACCATCTTGAAGGAAGGATAGAAGTGAATCAAACAGTGGTAGCATCTGAAGATGCAAGTGACTATGTTCATTTATGGCATCAACGTTTGGGTCATATGAGCGAAAAAGGGCTTAAGGTACTGTTTGATCATAAGTCACTTCCAAGTTTGAAGTTTCTGAATTTTAATTTTTGCAAGTATTGTGTCTTTGGAAAATAGTGTAGATAGAAGTTTAAAACAGGAAGGCATATAAGAACAAGTATCCTTGATTACATTCATTCAGATGTTTGGGGACCATGCCCTATAGTTTATTTTGGAGGATCATCATATTTTGTGACATTTATAGATGATTACTCTAGAAAGGTTTGGGCATATATACTTAAAAGAAAAGATGATGTATTGAATACTTTTAAGCAATTCAGAGATTTAGTTGAAAAGATAATTGATAGGTCAATCAAGAGTTTAAGAATAGATAATGGAGGTGAGTTCACATATGTGGAATTTGAGAACTATTGCAAGGAAGTTGGGATCGAAAGACATAATATCATAGTTTATGCTCCTCAGTAGAATGGTGTTGTTTAACACATGAATAGGACTCTCCTAGAGAGAGCAAGGAGCATACTCAGTAATGCCAAGTTGCAGCAGGAATTGTGGGCAAAAGCAGTTCTTACAACATGATATCTGGTAAATCGGTCACCATCAACTGCAATAAACTGTAATATTCCAGAAGAGGTATGCACAAGTCATTCATGTGATTTTTCAAATCTGAGTATATTTGGTTGTGATTCTTATGTTCTTATTGTCTTTGTTGGTTATGGTGACGGAAATAAGGGGTACATATTGTGGGATCCTATTGCCCACAAAATCATCATAAGCAGATATGTAGTATTTGATGAATCCTCGCTCCTAAAATCAGAACTGGTAGATGTTGAAGTGATACAAGAACATGTACCACAAGTTCAGCAAATTCAGTTGGAAACTCATCCATCTTCGGAAAGGGAGGAGCATGAAGAAGTTCCAAAAGAAGAAGATGAAGATGCAGAAAATATCCAGGAAAATGAGGATATGTCTCAACCATCTCTAAGGAGATCTACATGGGTCGGGAATCCTCCTACCAGGTATGACGATTATGTTTCATTTGTGGATTTGGTTTCTATTGATGGAGAACCTAGTTGTTTTCAGGAAGAAATTAAGGTATCAGAAAGTGCTCGATGGAAAAAATATATGAAAGAATAAATGGATGCCTTAGAGAGGAATAAAACATGGGACCTAGTAGAACTTCCAAAGGACAACAAGGTTGTCGACTGCAAGTGGGTCTACAAACTGAAAAAGGGTGTTGATGATAAAGTCAAAAGGTATAAAGAAAGACTAGTAGCAAAATGGTATTCTCAAAAGGAAGGTATTGGTTTTCATGAGATATTTTCATCAGTTGTGAAGTTTGTTTCAGTTCGTTTTGTGTTAGCACTAGTTGCTTTACTTAATCTTGAGTTGGAGCAGTTGGATGTTAAAACATCGTTTCTACATGGAGATTTGGATGAGGATATCTATATGGAACAACCAGAAGGGTTAATTCAGGATCACAATAAGAGGTTTTTTTGCAAAATAAAGAAGTCGAGACAGTCTCTCAGGCAATGGTACAAGAAGTTTGATTCCTTCATGGTGAGCCTAAATTTTACAAGAAGTGAATATGATCATTGTGTTTACTTTAAAAAGTTGGAAAATGGCATGTTTATTATTTTGGTGCTATATGTTGACGATATGCTTGTGGAAATAAAAAGTATGGTTGAAATCAACAGGTTAAAGGATTAGTTGGATAGGGCATTTGATATCAAGGATCTAGGAGCAGCAAAAAAAAACTTGGGCATGGAGATACACAGAGACAGGAAAAATGGTAAGTTGTGGTTATCACAACAGAAGTATGTGGAGAAAATACTTATGATATTTGGTATGAATGATGTGAGACCCATACATATCCCTTTGGATTCCCATTTCAATCTTTCTTCAGGTTTATGTCCTAGTAATGATGAATAAAAGTATTATACGTCTTATCTACCATATTTTAATGCAGTGGGAAGTTTGATGTATGTGATGGTGAGTACTAGACCAGATATTTCACATGTAGTTGGTGTTGTCAATAGATACATAGAAAATCCAGGTAAAGAGCATTGGGCAGCAGTGAAATGGGTGCTTTGATATCTTAGAGGCACAGGTAATTATTTTATCACCTATGATGGTTCTAGTGATTTAGTTTGCGAGCATGTAGATTCATATTTTACAGGTGACTTAGACAAAAGGAGATCCACTTCAGGATATGTCTTTACTCGTGCAGGAGGACCTGTTAGTTGGATGTTAAAGCTTCAAAATGTAGTTTCTTTATCCACTACTGAGGTAGAATATATGGTTGTTTCACATGCTTGCAAGGAGGCAATTTGGTTAAAAGGTTTGTTGGGTGAGTTTGGAAGGATGCAAGACAAGGTGAAAGTATTTTGCAATAGTCAAAGTGTTATTCATTTGGCAAGAAATCCAGCTTCTCACAGTAAGACGAATCATATTTCTATCAAATACCATTTTGTAAGACAGGTGGTCGATGAAGGGCAAGTGGCTCTAGAAAATTTCCATACAAAAGTGAATTCTGCAGACATGTTTACGAAACCAGTTTTGTTAGAGAAGTTGCGATGGTGTTTGGATTCTCTTGGCTTGCATAAAAGGTGATGAATTAATTAATGGCATGATATATTAGGTAAATTGTTGTCAAGGTGGAGATTGTTAGAAACATGCCAATGAATTTCCTCATGTGGTCACATGCACATGCATGCAACTAAATTTAGAATGTGTATACATGCATTCTTCAGTAAATAGGTTGTGTAAACTGTGTAATCTATTTATGAACTATTTGTGTAACTATGTGATCTATTCATGATCAGTTTGTGTAACTGAGTGATGGATGTTATATATACAGGCATACCCATAGAGGTGAAAGGTGTGTAGAGTGTGTGTGAGGAGAGGATGGTTGTATGCCTAAGATTGGCTATTGTAATTCTCCCTTGAATAATAAGAATATCAATTATCATTGCTCGTGGTTTTTTCCCGCATTGGGTTTCCACATAAATCACTATGTAAATTTTGCGATTGATGCTCTCGATTTAATATTGGTTTTGTATTCTTTGCTATTAGAATCTTGTTACATTTTTTCTTCCACTGCCTAACACTTTCTTTGTCATTCCTTGTCTTTCCTTTCCATGCCTTCCCTTGCCATTCCATGCCATGCCATGTCTTTCCTTCACTTTCCTTTCCTTGACATGCCTTGACATGCCTTTCCATCCCTTGCCTTCACTTTCCATGTCTTTCCTTGCCTTGGCATGCCTTACCATGCCATGCCATGCCATCACTTGTCATGCCTTCACTTGCCTTTCCTTCACTTGCCTTGCCTTCACTTTCCTTTCCTTGCCTTCACTTGTCATGCCTTCACTTGCCTTGCCTTCACTTGCCATGCCTTCACTTTCCTTTCCTTCACTTTGCATGCCTTCACTTGCCTTGCCTTGCCTTCACTTGCCTTGTCTTTCCTTCACTTGCCTTGCCTTCACTTTCCTTGCCTTCACTTGCCTTGTATTTCCTTCACTTTCCATGCCTTCACTCTCCTTGCCTTCACTTGTCATGCCTTCACTTTCCTTTCATTGCCTTCACTTTCCTTGATTTTTATTCACTTTCCATGCATTCACTTTCCTTCACTTGACATGTTATTCCTTTCCTTTACATTTCTTTCCTTTCCATTCCTTGACTTTCCTTATCATGCATTTCATCGCCATGCCATGCCTTGTCTTCACTTGCCTTGCCTTGCCTTTCCCTACCATTCCTTGCCTTGCCTTTCCATGCCTTTCCTTGCCATGCCATGCCTTGCCTTTCCATTCCATGTCATGCCTTTCCATGCCATGCCATATTATATATTTCCTTAACTTTCCATGTCTTTCCATGCCTTGTCATTCCTTTACATTCCTTTCCTTTCCTTTCCATTCCTTACCTTGTCTTGCCATGCCTTTCCTTGTCATTCCATACCATGCCTTGTCATGCCTTTCCTTCACTTTCCCTGCCTTGCCTCGCCTTACCTTTCCATGCCTTTCCATTCCTTTACATTCCTTACCTTGTCATTCTTTGCCTTTCCTTGCCATTCCTTGCCTTTCCATTCCTTGCCTTTCCATGTCATGCCTTTCCATACCATGCCATGTCTTGCCTTCACTTACCTTGCCTTGCCATTCCTTCCCATTCCTTGTCTTGCCTTTCCATTCCTTTCCTTGCCTTTCCATGCCTTACCTTTCCATGCCATGCCTTGCCTTCACTTTCCTTTCCTTTCCTTGCCTTGTCATGCCTTTTCATTCCTTTACATTCCTTGCCTTTTCATTCCTTTCCTTTCCTTTTCATTCCTTTCCATGCCTTTCCTTACATGCCATGCCTTTCCATGCCTTGACTTCACTTTCCTTGCCTTGTCATGCCTTTTCATTCCTTTCCTTCACTTTTCATGCCTTTCCATGCATTGACTTTCCTTTCCATGTCTTTCCTTACCTTTCTATTCCATGCCATGCGTTGCCTTGCCTTTCCTTGCCTTGCCTTGCCTTGCCTTTCCATGCCTTTCCTTGCCTTTCCTTGTCATGCCTTTCCTTGCCTAACCATGCCTTGCCTTGCCTTTCCTTTCCATGTCTTCTCTTTCCATCCCTTGTCATTCCATGCCTTCACTTTGCATGCCTTCACATGTCATGCCTTTCCATGCCTTCACTTTTCATGCCTTCACTTGTCATGCCTTCACTTGTCATGCCTTTCCATGCATTCACTTTCCATGCCATGTATATCCTAACAAGGTGTTAAATTGTCAAACATATGTAATAAGCACTGAGCAAAACCCTAGTTTCAAAGATACTCCAACAAACAATTTTTCGATCAACGGAATGACAGTGGAGGGGTCCCACTAGCTAAAAATCGGTGCTACAGATCTGACGGAACTGACGGTTCGTCCATCCGAGTCTTGTTTTGATTTTTATCATGAGTTACAACTCGCCTCCTCAATCCATTTAGGGACATGTGGCCAATTTGGTATGGGGGCATAAAGTACAAACCGAGCAGCATAATGAAGTTTTGTAAGCTCCAACAAGTTGGTTTGGCCAAGGCCCACGTGAATTATAATACGGATATCCACAACATTCATGCAAATAATTTAGAAAGAATGATCTATCGATTATGTAGAGATGCATGGTTGATTAACAAGCAATGCTACTTGAGAACCATTAATTGCTTATGGATTTAACACTTAGAAATGTTTTCCACCATAAGATATTCCTTAATGCATAATGCAAGTATTTATAATCAATTTAGAAAAAAATCAAGGGATTAATACAAATAAAATTCATATACTTTGGAATTCAAACACTTTGAAATTCATATATTCATCAACATAAAATGCAGAAACAATGAAATTCATAAAAAAA
>SNQJ01S0031311.1:166045-199104 GCA_010110895.2 Picea sitchensis | reverse complement strand
ACATCAATCATCAATCAATCAATCCTTTGACATCAATCAATCACTTGACATCAATCAATCAAACCATTGGCATCAATGACAACATGATCCAACAAGAACACAAGAAACTGTTTATGATTCTAAAGATAGGGAGACATTTCATCTCATTTGTTTTAATAGTCATTATTCATGATACCCTGATCTTTTTGTTGATCATAATTCATTTGGCGATCATTTAAAAGTCCCTCTGCGCTCAGATGCTTTGTCTAGAAAACAGGGGAGCTATCATAAATTTAATAAATGATGAAATACCTATCAGTTTTGATCAGAGTAATCAATTATTAAATGATTATTCTTTCAACATCTATGAGAACTTTAATCAATGCACATTTGATTATTATTCTTGTTCAAATTTATTCTTTACTAAGGAAGATATTGAAGTCAAATATGATGATGATTTAGAAATTGAAAATATTGGGGCACTTCACCCCCAGGTGATGGTTATGTCAAGTCCTCGTGTTGTCAATTCTCATAAGCAATATATATTTCAAGATGTAGGGTGTCTTTTTACAAATATTAATTATCATCTTGAATCTTTTAATTATCATTATGATTTTAAAGAAGAAAACTCTGTGCATATTTATGACTCACAGATTATCATTCAAGTTCTCATTTGATCTTGAGATTTTTACACAAGTAGATGTTACTTCTAATATTGATCACATTATTTCAGTTAATACTTGTGCAAAGGAAATTCTTGTAGACAAGTCCTTTGTGTTTTGTAACAGTAATGAAAATAATGCTTGTAACTATGTAAGTTATTGTTGTTATGCTTTTCATGTTGCAAATAATACCAACTCTTCTCTACAGGGTGAGCAAATTATTATTTCAACCATGTATTCCTTTCAACAATTTTATATTGATTTTCCTGATAGAATAGTAGTATGGTTTAAGAATTCATTCTTAACAAGATTTACTGTTAATAAATTTATTTTCCTGTTTCTATTAGAAATAGATGTACATAGTAGATTAATTTATTCTTTTGATTGTTTGTTATTCATCCAGTTTATGCTATTGATTCATTATGTACATATAATTGCAGGAATAAAACAAATGGAATGGCTCCATTGGAACTATTACATAAAGAATCACTACCATATTACATAAAGACAGAAAATTTATTATCTTTATTATTATGTCAAGATAGCAAGTCCTTCAATGATTAATTCATTCTTATCAAGAAAGGTTACCTAGGAAAGTACTTTGTAGCAAGGTCTTAACGGAGTTTAATTCACTTTCACATAAATGAATTACATGGGAAAGGTAAATTATAAGACGAAAATCTCAGATTTACTCCATGCAATGCAATATATCAAAATAGCTTTCTAATATCACCCCATTTCCTACTCGCCATTCCAAAAATGCAATCTCAAATATATTTATTAAAAGGAGACTAATAAATTTAATATATAGGAAATTGTGGGAAGTGTATACAAACCCGCTAGGGTACTGAACAAGCCTGTTGGCAACGGGGCAATGTATGCATGATATCAAAGAAACTTCGTCGAGGTACTGAACTGGCCCGCTAACAGTGAAGCGATGCCAGGTAAAAGAAAGATGAGTTGAACTGATTCCACCCATGGTAAGTAAGCTTTGTTAAGTGGTCAAATCAAAAGCCAATTTCCTCGATTAGTCAAATCAAATTAATTAAACCATGTTCCCCCTGACAAGGCTGATCAAATGAGTATGAGTACAGATGTAATTATCTTATCTCTTAAATTAGTCATAAGGGAGTTATCATTGATACTGAAATTTATAGATTTTATGATTTATGTAATCTAATGTTTTCTTTTACTTTGTGAATAGAGATAATTGGTTCTCCCAGACCAATTGTTGTGGAAAACAACAACCCCCTAATTTTCTGCTATGTTCAATTGTAAATTAGAGTCCCTTTGTTAGTTTAATTTGAATTTTTACTGTCTCTCTTTGCTTTTCTCTAATTAGAATGGTTTACATAGGAATTGTGTAAATGAACTTGTGATTATGATTTTGTTATTGGACATTATTATTATCGAAATATTGAGAGGTCTCTTATCCTACATTTCGTCATGATTTTGTTGCTTATTTTAATGTGATTTTGAGGAAAATCCTTATATTTTCAAGGGCATTCATGACCTTATGGAATTTTCTGTGAAGAACATGAAATCTATTCCTGCTTTAAATGCAAGTCATGATTGTGATTGAAGATTATGTCATAATGTTAGTATGTTCTAAAAGTTGGAGTGGTTTCTCTATTTTCATTCCTCTTTTGAAATACCTATACGTTGGTTATATGCTCATGACCTATCATTGCAATTATATTATGTTGAAAACCTATGTTTTGATCGAGATCGTGTCATTTTTTATAGCCGAATGCTACACCTTCTCATTTATATGTCGCCCCTAGTCTATTCGATCATACTTTGAATTATGTCGGGTTTGCATTTGTACGAGCTGTATGAGACTCTTAAACTTTCAAGTGTCATATGTCTCATTAATTGTATGATCGAGGCACTATGAATATTGATTTTGGTTGTACATTGTATCATGCTCAGATCGTGGTACGAGTCAAAAATTCCTCAATGAAGAATATCCTCTGATACGAGTCACATGAATCTGAACACTTACCACGTCATCAAGGTACACCGATAAATTTACTTGTATGGGTTGCAATGATTCAGTCATTCATTTTTCATTTCTCTTCTCATGGTCTCTTAGGAGAATGAATCAAATCGTTCTCATATCTTTGAAACTCGTACAGTGATCTTTGTTTCATTCTAGTGTAATCCAAATGATAGTTGAATTATGGATGCCTAAATTAATGCTTCTTGAAGAAAAAAAAATTGTCAATTTAAGTTATACTCATATTAAGAATGAAAATACCCATTACCTTGGTGATAATTTGAAATTTCTTTTGAGAATTATAAGAATTATGAGTCTGTGCAAAAAGAATGACCAAGATTCTCCTCTACTTATTAATATGAAACCTTGAATGAGAGATGACCTATGCTCATCTACTTGTCTTCCAGGATTGTAAAAGTTTGGGTTTAATATGAAGTGACCACCAATTTCGTTCGTTATGAGTTCCAAATAAAAATGTCAAGCAAATCATTAGTTTTTCCTTCTCCATCTCTAAATATTTGTAATTTTTAGCATTTATGTATATTTTTTATTTGGTGTGAAATTGTTTTTAAAGATATTGATATTTGGTTGATTGGATTTGATTTTATTAGTTGTGAATTCATTTATTTAGATTAGCTACAGAATCTATGATTATGTAGCCATTCTTAAAATATCTAATTCATTGATACACTTTGGATTTTGTGATTTTCTAACATCTAATTTGTATTGTGAAGCTTGATCAAGATATGTGGTTTACATCTTGGTATCTAAAGATAAACAATTGATCAATTGATATATGATCCTCTAACTATTGATGGTACATTGCACCAGACTGAAGACAAGACTGAAGACAAGACACAACAGAATCATAATTTGTCTCGTTACGCTCTAATCAATTATTCCTTTGTTGGAATTTGTTATGATCCAATATTGGTCAAACCGCTATAATTTTGTAAATCCTTGTTTCATGATAGAATCGGGTCATAGATCAACTAGGATGTTGTTCTAATTTTTAGGAACTTTAATTTTATTCGATGGAAATTTTGTAACCAATCTTTGGGCATATTAGTCAAAGTGTGGTGAGCCTAAAATAAATAAATAAATAAAAGAAAAAAAAGGTGAGGAAAAAAAACATTTATACACGAGTAAGTACTCTTTGCACTGTTGAGAGGGGGATTTGTCTTGTAGAATGTTAACTATATGTTAAACCAGCAGAAGAAGACTATTTATTCTTGTAAGTATTCGGAGCATTGTTGCCAGTTTTGGGGATTTAATAAAGGGATTATTCAGTCCTTGTTTATTCTCTGTCTTAATGAGTATGAATTATCTTTTTGAGCATTTTTTTAGACTATAATAATTTATGCTTGTTTTAAAATCACTGCTAAGCTATCTTGTAAGATTAGACACAGATGGATTTAGGGTTGAATATTGCATTTGAGTGGGTGTTATTACATTAAATTGCATTTAGTTATCTATCAGCTTAGTGTTATATTTATTTTGGTATTATTATTGTTATTATATTTGAATTGTTCTTATATCTTGACATGATCTATTAGGTTAAATGCATTTCCATTTGAATTTAGATATGTGTACAACAGAGATCTGATAACTATATGTCATAAAATTGTGTGTACATATTTGTTTAAACAAGTGGTAGATCCTAGAACTATTTTTGTGATCTATTAACTCCATTTTATTCTAAGTTCATTGTCGGTTCATATTTCATTATCTTGCTCTTGATTGGAGAGAGATCTTTATCTTTACTTTATTAAAATAGATTAGAATTTACCCTAGAACTATTTATGTGATCTGTTAACTCCATTTTATTCTAAGTTCATTGTTGGTTCATATTTCATTATCTTGCTCTTGATTGGGAAGAGATCTTTATCTTTACTTCATTAATATAGATTAGTACTTTTATTGTATGCATCTTAAATTAAATTGCATTTAGGAAACATTTCTAAAAGTATCCTTTCGTAGGAGTAACCGTTTGGGTGGCTTGGTTGAGCCCTAATTTCAGCTTACTCATTTAGTTTAGGTTTAATTAGTTTTATTAAATTAACTTTTAGATTAGGTTAGTTGTAGATAAGGGTAATTGGACTCATAAACCCGAATCACCATTTCAAAAGGGTCTAATTGGGACCCTGGTGATTTCCACAATGTTGAATATGGTCATAAAGAGGGAAAAGGTTAAGAAAATGGCATCTCTATTTAGTTGGTCTATAGAGAGAACAAGGCTTAAGATTTTTGGTTGAGAAGTAGAGTGAGGGCTTGGGAGAGATATGCTACTAAAGATTAAGTAGCAAGGTCTAAAGTTGGGTGGAGAGTTGCCCCAAGTTTTATTGTGGTTTTCTAGGTTTGTCAAGTCAAGGATCAACTTATGGATAAGTTTATGAAGTCAGACTTAAGATTTTTGGTTGAGAAGTACATTGAGGGCTTTGGAGTGACCTGCTACTAAATATTAAGTAGCAAGGTCTAAAGTTGGGTGGAGAGTTGCCCCACGTTTTATTGTGGTTTTCTAGGCTTGTTAGGTAAGGATCAACTTATGGCTAAGATTATGAAGTCACTGAGTTGCAGGTAAATTGGGCTCTTCAACACAGGTAAGTTCCTCACCTCGCAATGCTTTATTGAAGAATCAATGGTTATTTGGGTTAGTTTATGGTAATTTAGTACTAGATTTGGTTATTACACATGGGTGATTTTTGTTTGTATTCTCTTTGGGGGCATTACAAATGGTATGAGAGCCTAGTTTTCAACCCTAAGACATATGAGCCTTCCCAATTAAGATAGATAAAAATAGAGCTGTAAATATGAAAAGAATAAAGTTGAAAGTGAATCAATGGTAGTTTTTATGTAGATATAAATGAGAGAATCCATGTCATAATGCATATGTATATATAAACCTAGATTTGGTGCTCTCAAATGTATCAGAGAGATGAGTGGCCTAGCATCTTACTATGATCTTTGTGCTTCCACTATATCAGAGAGATGAGTGGCCTAGTATCTTACTATGATCTTTGCAGGGGTTTTCCCAAGGGTTTTCAACACGGTTTCTATTATTACAGTCAGATCTAGCATTAGTATTTCAAATCTATATTATCCTTGTTTCATTTGTGCTCATTATTTACATTTGTGGAACCACAAATTTTCAATCTAGTTTTTTCTTCACTGAACCACATAAAGATCATGGCTTTCGCAGTGGTGATAATGATATTTACGCTGAGAGTAACTTGTTTTATAACATGCATAAACATTTTATCTCTCTCTACCAAACATATACATTACTATTCCAGGTCTCTGAAATTTCACAGTAAATTGTTTTCAGATTTTGTCTGTTCAATTCCACTAGTTATGCATGCGTAACATTCATGGTTCCACAATCTGTAGCATCCTATTGCAGGCACCACCTTTCCTGTCAACAACTTGCATATAAGGTGGAATTTCATATAATAGTCATCAAAATGCACTTTCCTGTCAAGTAATTTGAATCTGGTCAAAACTTGCAATCTAAATCCAATGATATACTTGGTTCCAAATTTGATTTAATTCTGGCCAACAATAGCACGAGTCTTCAAATCAATTGGTGGAGGGATGGATCTGTGCTTATTTCTCTATCTTTCAGAATAAATTCTAGAGCTCGTGACGCCATGGGTGATGGAAGGAGAAGGCCATTTCTTCCATCTCTTCAATCCAAAATCCAGGAGTGTGTCCCTAACAGTGCGTCCCTAACATTGTTTAACATATAATTAAACAAGTGTTGCATAGTAATTTAGTCCTTGCTGCATGTTCCCAGGGGTGTAGGACAGTCGGTGATGGAGTGTGTTGTTAAGGCACTCTGTGTAGGACAATCGTGACGAAGTATGTTGTTAAGGAACTCTGTGATGTTAAAGTCACCAGTTCAAAACCTGTGAAGACAAAAAATCCAACCATGCTAACAATCATATGCAGACCTCTATAAAAATATAATATCCATTAAACAAATCTTGCTATCTGATAAAGTGACGCAGTGAACGTATTCTCTACTAAACAGATATTTCAGTCTTCAAAACCAAACAAAACATGTGTAGAACTATTAAAATAAATTATATTCTACAAATTATCTATTAAAATAAATACTAGTCCTACATATATTTATCAGAACTTTTTTCTGTGTGCATAGATATCAAACAATCAACTCATTGAATCCAGAACGATTTCTTCACCTCACAAAATTGATTGGTTTCTAAAACATTCATGTCTAAATATAATTTTATAAACCTTTCATTTTTAATAAAAACATACATGTCAAACAATCAACTCATTAAATCCCTGGAATATCCAGGGACTATTACTTCATCACTCGTCTAACCGGGAATTTCTCAAACACTGTGCTTGGTTGCCGGAAATTTCAAAAGCTTCAAATAAATATCGCACACACGTGGATGCTTGTGAAACCCATACACATATCTATTCATATTCACCAAACAAGATTTAGAAGGCTAAATGCACTACACAACCACAAGTACAAAATTAATCTTGAAATAGAAACTGGTAAACCAATATCATAACAAAACTGAATTAATTAAAAGAAAAAATACATGAACTGGACAATTTATGAGAAACAAATTACATTTATAGGTGTTGGCTCTTGACCAAGTTTTGAGGAACACTTGGTCATATTTGACCGTTTTTAGACTTCGACAGCCTATCAAAGATGGAGCGCCAGGCAAAGCAGAGATCACGGGATCTCGGCCCACTTTTGGGGCCCTTTTAGGGTTTTGGGTTAATGTAATGTCGTCCAATGGGTTTACCCATGTTTTAGGCCTATTTTGTAAAGTATAAATAAGTAGCTAAGCATGTTTTAGGCCTATTTTGTAAAGTATAAATAAGTAGCTAAGCAATGTAAGAGAGGGCGAGAAGATAAGCTAAGTGCTAGTAAAGGATTTGTGTATATTATGTGACCGACTTGCAGAGCTGAGTGCAAGTGTTGTAAGTGCTAAGTGCACGGATTGTAAGAAGGCTATGTGCTAGATCTACTCGGGGAAGGAGGATCTGGCGAGGTGCGCGCAAATCTCCTGTCCTATGTGGAGTACAAGTGTGAGCTTTGTGTTGTAACCTGATTGACCAAAGCTATTAAAGAAGAAGAAGACTTTGTGGATGTAGCCCCAGGGTGGGGGTGAACCATGGTAACTCTGTGTGTCGTTCTCGATGCTTCGACCTAATGTGTTGGTTTCTTTCCATGTGTTATGCTTTGATATGATTATGTTATGTGCTTTGCTATTATACTCTTAGATAGATCCACTTTGCTTTGTGCTTCTTAGATGTATGGGTGTAGATCTAAAATATATGAAAGTGTTGAGTGATAAACCTATTTTTTTTATGCTAAGTGATAACTTAACCTAGATCTAAGTGAATGTTGCGGTGCTTTGTGCCATCTGCGGAGTGCCTTGAGGTTTAAATACTGATGAACGATCTTTGCTAAAGTACTTGCTAAGAGTAAGAATCACAGATCTGTGTCCCAGCTAATGTTGCAGACACCTGAGTCTTGCAACCACCCCTGCCTCTACCTTGGGTGAGACTTCATCTGCTTTGCAGGTGTTGCTGAAAGGGCCGATAGTTAGGGTTTTGTTGGTGCGTTGTTGAAGCATTGAACCCTGGGTATGCCCATGTGCCAACAAATGGTTTCGTTGCCAGGACCTGAAACTATGATTGTTGGGAACTGAGGAAGAAGAAACTTTGTGAAAAAGGAAGCTATGTGCGTAGATCTGTTGCCCTAGTGCGCAGCTTTTTACTCGACCTGTGAAGCTTTGTGCCAGGAATAAGGTCAGATCTAAAGAAAGGAAGATTGGATCCAAAGAAAAGAAGCGAGATCTGAATGCTCTGTGCTCTAGGAAAAGTAAAAGTGGAAATTTCTGAAAGAAAGAAGTCAGATCTGCAGAAAAGAGGTAAGATTTGTAAGCTATGTGCTCTAATAAAGGTAAGAATAGTCAAAATTTCTTAGATCTGGAAGCTTTGTGCTCTGTAGAAGTAAGATAAGTGAATTTTTTTGTTTCTAGAGCATGGATCTAGGTATGTTTGATAGGTTATGTCCTAGCTTAAAAACTAGGGCATTAATAGATGAAAGAAAGTTTGATATGAATAGATCTGATAAGTATAATGATAGATATGTTATACCTATGCATAGAAAGAATTTATGGACTAACAAGTGGATGCAAGTTCCTAGAAAGAAATTTTTGCAGGCTAGCCACTATGATCCTAGTGCATAGTACAAGAAGAGTTGGGGATCATTGAAGAGAAAGAGAGGATTAACTCTTTGTTACAGTTACAGAAGACTAGTACATCTTGCTAAGGAATGCCCTTGGAGAAAACCTAGTTGTCTCTGTTGCAAAGCTTTGGACCACGACATATTGGACTTGATCACTAAGTTGGAAAGGCTGAATCTGAATCAAGAAAACCAAAAGGCAGATCCAGAAAAGGAAGAAACCCAGCAAGAATCAGAGAAAATATTAATATGGATAAAAGAAACCCTGAAGGAACATAAACATGTCCGATTACCATAGATCTTCAAAGAAAAGGAGCAAGTCGAAGCAAGAATAGGGGACTTCGACATTGACTGTATTCTTGATGAAAAAACACAAGTGAACATTATGCCAGAAAGAACTTGGGAAGCTATAGGAAAGCCTGCCATGATCCCTTCCCTAGGAGGAACAAGTTTATTCAAAGGAAAGCTAGTAAACCTAATGGGAAGGCTCGCCTGGATACCTATGACTGTCAATGGAACTTCAACAGAGGAAGACTTTGAGATTATTAAATTTGTTGAAGACAGCGCCTAATTTACCATGCTCATAGGAAAACCTTGGATTGATAGAGAACAAGCCAGATGAAAAGAGGAAAAAGAAGTTTTGGAACAGAAGAAGCAAGAGTTAAAATACTTTAGGACTAGAAGGATCGCGCACTTGATTGAAGAACAGAAGAGTTGGTCATAGATATTTAATACTAGCAACCCTGATGTCAAAGCTAAGAGAACACTAGAGGATCCGCAGAAGATTGAGTTACCTATTTTCGATACAGAAGAAGTATTACCCAGGAACCCTAGGAAAGAATTTCAACAGCGCGAAGCAACTAAGACCAAAGAAGGTAAGAATTAGAATGGTAAAAGCATCACTGAGATGAAGCTCACTCGGAAGAAGGCTAGAAAGTTAAGAAAGAAAAAGGCTAACACTGTAAGGTCACAAGAAGTTCTAGAGGATACTTCGCAGAAAGAAGCATTGCAGAATTGGAGCTTCGCCGCGATATCATAACAATGACATAGAGTACTTCGCCATGACGAAGCAATATAGTCATTGAGGACGATATATCCGTTCGACTTCCGCTCCGAACGAGCAGAAAAGAAATAAAGGTTCATCATCCAACCATTGAAAAGTGCCATAACGGGTCGAACAAGAGTTAATGAAGGATCATACCAGTTGCAAGCAGATCGTTGCTAAGCTTCCCTACTTAATCCATCACGCCACGCACCGAGAATACTTTTTGCTAAGTGAGAATTGGAGCATGAAACCTGAGATTAATTCACCCTGAGATCATTGCCTTGTTCCCATATTATTCACTCTAGTCCCTGAATTCCTTTTGCACCCGAGCTAGCTGACCCAAGCTTGTATGTCGGACGAGCTTAGCGTTGCTGAGAAAGAAGATGAAGAAGTTTTAATTGAATTAATGACTAAGAGAGTCATTTCAGAGCGAGCAGTGTCTAGAGGTGTATAGGCATCGTCCTCGGGAGCATTGCCAGCTTCCCCCTCCACTGCTCGAGCAGGACCATCCCGACTGCCTTCGAAAAAACAATCTAAGCTCGGAAACGACTTCGCCACTGTGAAGATGATCCCAAGTATCTTGCCTAGATATATCCCACCACTAAGCGGCACAGTGAATCGAGACAATGTACCCAGAGACTTCGACTATGCTTTGGTCACTGTGTACCTCCCAAAAGGGATGTGCGCAGTTCGTGCTGACTAGGATAAGCTCACAACGCTGAAATTTAGTGATTTTAACCTTGGAGATCGCAAAGTTTACAGTATGCTAGCCCCGCACAAGTACTTAACTATCACAAAAGGGAGGAACCCAAAGATTGTCCCTCAGCAATGGACCCATAACCTTGCACAGTCAACCCTCCTCATTGTAATGAAGATTTTTCATTTCGGGAGGCATCAGAAAGTGAATGCATGCGTCAAATTGTTATTGTCCTGCTACCACGGAGGATACTTATGGTTGGATTGTCACATCACGGTGGATCTAATTCTGATCAATCGGATCACAGGGATAAGCATGCAGGGCCCTAACCTGCAAGAGTTTTACCCTGGAAAGACCGTAGATCATGCTCTCGCCCAGCAAATAAAAGACACATATGACGATGTAGAGAAGGGCACATGAGGCTACAAGGTAGCCTCCATCGAGAATGCAGCAATGCACCTCGGTTTCCAGATGATCACAGGGAAGTTATTCTGCAAGAACAGACCCACACAAGTGACTGGATTTGCAGTTGACATCGCAGAAAAGTGCGCGGAGGGACTACAAATGAACTGGGTGAAGTACCTTGTAAATTATCTAGAGCTTGAATGCAGAGAAGCGCAAGACCTAGGGTATGAGTTCTACTTTAGTTGGTTTCTCATACTCATTGCTTTCATCGCTTGGGATCTACTAGAAGGTGCCACTTTTCTGGAGATCGGACCCTTTGAACCACTGGCTATGAAGTTTTGTACGCTGTGGTACTCTAGCGACATGAACAAGCAGTGGCAGTCCAATGTCATCTTCCATGCTTATTACAAGCAAGTGAAGAATGCAATTCAGTCTACATCGTGCCTCACACCAAACACACTTCATAGGTTTAGACCTTTGATCAAATTCAGTGTGGACCGCCACTTCACCTATATCACAATGCGTGTTGATGAGCACAAACAACAGCTCCAGTCGTACTACAAGCTGACAGACAAAGACTTGGACCAAATTACCAAGGAATGGTCGGCGGACCTCCTTGTTCCAGCAAACCCCGCAAAAATGTCTAACGTGGAAAGCCCTGAAGCTATACTAGATACACCTGGACCGAGCAAGAATAATAAGGATGATGAAGTTCAAGATATCCATAGCACATCCATGAAGACTACTTCGATCTCACCTGCGCAGGGAGGTGATGGTGAAGAACTAGGTGGCACAGAGGTTAAGCAAAACAAAGGTGAGGTTACTCCACCTAGAGAGGAGGAGGAGCCCTCTAAGAAAAGGAAGTTCACCCCACCAAAGCCCTCATCCCGGAAGAAAACTAAGGCCACCTGGACTACATTTAAGACTACCCTCACATAGGACGACTTCGACTTCTTGATCGTTGCACTGAATGATGCCTCACTAGGGATCACAGAAAGGAAAGAAGCGAAGCAGGAGGAGATATTCAGCCGACTCAAGGGTGAACTTCAAGAAGTGCAGCAGGATCTCCAGCCCAGCCAAGTCATTTCTAATACACCCTTGATGACAGGAACAACAGGAACAAGCGATGAGCCCACTCAATAACACCAGATCGTTGAGAAAGTCGAAGCTCGCCTTCGATGAGCTCAAGAAGACACAGCGCAAGACTTCTAAGCTTTGGCACAAGTACATAGCACACTTATAGTACAACAGAGGAAGGCAAAATAGGAACATCTTGCCTTACAAGTGAAGTGGGAGGAGGAGAGAGCACAGTTACAACAGAGCAAGGACCAATTGCTAGCAGAGCAACTTGACGTGTAGGAATGAGTTCACAAAGAACTTCGCTCTGTAATGGTCATTGAAGTGAAGATTTAAGAATGTGTCCCACAGCAAGTGACACAACTTGAAGAAGTAATCTAGCAACTTCAACAGCGTATCGCAGATCTGGAACTTCGTACCGTGCCTGAGACTCCCCAAGAAGTAAGAGATCTAAGGGAGGCAATTGCCCATAGTGCAGTTGACAGGTTAAAAACCTTGGCTTTGGAATGTAAGCAGTTGAACGCTAGAAGCACCCAGACTTATGAGAACCTCACAGAGAACCCAAAATTGTAGAAATTAGATGCGTATCTCCAAGAAGCAAAGCAGCATGCAGATACGCTACAGGTGCAGCTGAAGGCCTTGAACCCAGTCGAAAGAATGAAGCGATTTCTCAAACAACGCACCACCCAACAACAGGTACACATGATGCAAAGTAAAGTGATGGAAGTATCTCAACGACTTCAACCCCTCCAAGAGAAAGCATGCCAATTATTCACTGAAGTTGAGATCCAAACAATCAGGCTTGAACAGGTTGCCATCACGACAGAACAGTGCATGGAAGGACCAGTAAACAATGCAGTGATCAAGGAGTTCACTGAGCAAGAGGCTGTCGCACTACAGTAAGTAAAATTAGCTCAGGCCAAGCTCGAGACATTTGAAGTGGAGTTGATCATACCAGAGTGACTTGGGGCAAGTCACAAGTGAGTGTTGGGGGCATGTTGGCCCTTGACCAAGTTTTGAGGAACACTTGGTCATATTTGACCATTTTTGGACTTTGACAACCTGTCAAAGATGGAGAGCCAAGTGAAGCAGAGATCACAAGATCTCGGCCCACTTTTGGGGCCCTTTTAGGGTTTGAGTTAATGTAATGTCAACCCATGGGTTTACCCATGTTTTAGGCCTATTTTGTAAAGTATAAATAAGTAGCTAAACAATGTAAGAGAGGGCGAGAAGATAAGCTAAGTGCTAGTAAAGTCTTTGTGTATATTATGTGACTGACTTGCAGAGATGAGTGCAAGTTTTGTAAGTGATGAGTGCACAGATTGTAAGAAGGCTATGTGCTAGATCTACTCGGGGAAGGAGGATCTGGCGAGGTGCGTGCAGATCTCTTGTCCTATGCAGAGTACAAGTGTGAATTCTGTGTTGTAACCTGATTGACCAAAGCTAATAAAGAAGAAGACTTTGTGGACGTAGCCCTAGGGTGGGGGTGAACCACGGTAACTCTGTGTGTTGTGCTCGGTGCTTCGACCTAATGTGCTGGTTTCTTTCCATGTTTTATGCTTTGATATGATTATGCTATGTGCTTTGCTATGATACTCTTAGATAGATCCACTTTGCTTTGTGCTTCTTAGATGTATGGGTGTAGATCTGACATATATGAAAGTGATGAGTGCTAAACCTATTTTGTTGATGCCAAGTGCTAACTTAACCTAGATCTAAGTGAATGTTGTGGTGCTCTGTGCCATCTGTGGAGTGCCTTGAGGGTTAAACATTGATGAACAATCTTTGCTAAAGTACTTGCTAAGAGTAAGAATCACATATCTGTGTCCCAGCTAAGGTTGCAGACACCTAAGTCTTGCAACCACCCCTACCTCTACCTCGGGTGAGACTTCATCTGCTTCACAGGTGTTGTCGAAAGGGCCGATAATTAGGGGTTTTTTGGTGCATTGTTGAAGCATTGAACCCTGGGTCTGCCCCTGTGCCAACAATAGGTATCATATTGAAGTTGGGTAAAAAAAAATTACATTCTGAGTGTGTTTTTTTTGGCTACTAAACTTTGGTGTGTTTGGTGAAATTGACCGCAGGCCAATAAAAATGGAGAAAATTAAAATTTTATGTTTCAGTTAATTGGAAAAATTGAAAATATAACAAAGAGCTTTGCATAAAATGAAAAATATTGAACAGTCGATGAACAACTAATTAAAAGTCAACCTACCAACTCATTGTTATAGTCTGTGGTCGAGGACTAATAGGAAACTTAAGACTTATAAAAATATTGTGGTTTCTTGATTATAAATATATTTTATGTGTAATTCACATCAGCTCAGCATGTTTCCAAGGCTCTTGGAAGCATACATGTAGAATTGATAAATATCTTCCTTCCGCCAAATTGATGGGAGAAAATGGAACAAATGCACTTGCAGCTGCCCTAGCTCCTTGTGAATTTGACTTGACCTAGATTACATAAATGTGAATAGAGTTTATTATGCCTTCATTTTGGGTAATATTATTGATTATTAGTGCATAGGTTTATGATTTATGGTTTAGGATGTGTTTATGAATGAAAAAGATACATGTTTTCACCACTTCATATACATATGATATACCTAGCATCTCTGACACAATTGATCTTGTGCTAGAAACCTTCATGTTTCATCAAGTACATGGCTTCCTCTCTACCTCATCTTTGCAAGGCCAGTGACCCAAACTTCTCAACAACTACTTGATGAGGTTGAAGTGAGTCAACTTCCATCTTCAGTTTTTGATAACTAATTAAATCTAATGGGTTACAACTCTCCACCTACTTTGTAGTCATAATATAAGTATGATGAAATCTAGTACAACTCTCCACTCGGTTTTATCGTTTTTCTATGATAATAGTACATATGGAAATGTCTCAGTATATCATAACCATATATGAAAGCATCATTTTATTTGTTTATTGGCATGGTATTGAGATTTTTTTTCCATTAACTATACATAAAGAACCATGAAAGTTTTCCCTAAATAACCATATTTATGGGTAAGTGCACGAAGTTCGTGGTCGAAAAAGTGGTAAGCCATGCAGCAGGAACGCGCACTCGTAGGAACATGTACATGTTCTTAGGAACGTGCACTCGTAGGAATGTGTGCATGTTCTTAGAAACGCGCACATGTTCCTAAACCTTTAAGTTTGGAGGTGGTTGAACTTCCATGAGGCTTGACACGTAGGTTTAGTGGCAAGAATGTGTATGTGTTCCTACCGATAAAAATTTTAAAGAGGTTGCAGCCGCAATTTTTGGTTATTGTGCACAAACTGCTCTCACGTTTCTACTCTCATTAAGAGAATAGAGGAGCTATAGAGGAAGGATCTTGCCACCGTGTTCTAGTATGTTTGATTTTTCTTATTTTTAACCCAATTTAGTCATTTCCAATTTAATCTTTTGCTTCCAAGAATCTAAATTAAAAAAAAGAAAATGTAATTTTGTATTTTAATTAAAAGACCAACCTAATTTGGATGTCATGGCTTTGAAATTGCAGCATATATAATAAAATGGAACCCCGAGATACTGAAAACCGCTCAGAATAAAACCAAGAAGATCAAAACCCCAACCCACCACAACCACCCAATGTAAACACTCAAATTGATAAGGGGTTGGCTATATTAAGAACCCTTGAGGAACAATTAAGGGACACTAGAGAGCCTAGTTAAGTCTCATTGGCCACTTCTTTGGACATCATTGTGAATTCCATTGCAAGTTCCCAAGGGAAATTGACCTCTATTTCTGATTATAGGGAAAGAATGTATGAGTACTACAACACTGGTTTGGACAGAAAACAAGTCAAAGACCTGGGCATTTCAAAACCACAAATATTGTCTATTTTTAGGGATCCTAGAACTGGACAAAAGCTACTATTGAACAAGAAATTACGCATCTCCATCGACTGGTGCATCCATCCCCAGATTAGTCAAAAATGAATGGATAGGTGGTATATGGTTTTTCATAAACCTCCCTACAATAACAGGGAGATTCCCTTATATTTTATGAGAAAATTATGGATTGAATTTATTTTGGGTGAGCATGTCAACTACTTTGACATTGGAGACTTCTAGGGGGTGGGTCTAAGGTCAACATACGACCAATAACATGTTAGGTGTGACCCTGTGTTAGGTCCTCATCCCCCCGGGCAAAGGCCTAGCCCCCTACCCGGCATCCTCCTGTTGTAGAGAGATTGAAACAGGTAAAGCTATCCATTTCATCATTGACTTGTAGCCTAGTGCAACACAATAGCTTTTTTGCATTATCTGGGAAAAGGTGTCGACCAGTGACATTGATAGAGGGGTTGGAGGTTTAGCATGCACGACAATTTATAGTGAAGAGAGTGAACATGGACATAGAAGTTGTCCATGTGAACCTCACAGACGCTCGAGTTGCGGGTAGACATGCTATGGGCCTATAGAGCCCAGTGGACAGCATATCTTCATGGAGGAGGTTAGTATCATAACCCTCTTTATGTTCTTCATTGTTATATATTTATTTTGTATTATGTGTATTTATATCGATATTTTATTGTATGTTGTTTTGTAGTTGTTACGTCCTAGCAGTAGATCCTCTATGTCGATGGATGTATCAGTGCCTAGCCCCACCATTGATGCGGCAGTAGAGGCAGCATGTTCATTGAGTGCACCCCACACGTAGGTATGTGTTACATATGATAAATTCACCATAGTCATTTCTTTATTTTATGGCATCCTCAAATTTTCAATGTTCTTGTGTTTCTACAGGATTTGGGACTAGGCGATGTCGAGGAATGTCCATCTAGAATGAACAAGTCACCTATTTCATAGATATCATGTGTAGAGTTAAATAACGTATAATTCTCAAATTGTTTGTGTTTATGTTTTTGAATTTTACTAGTTGGTACTAATAGTTCAATTTTATTAATATGTATGCAGGTTGTGGATATATTTGCTAGATATAGTATTGTTGCACTCCCTTAGCACATGGACATTTCTTCTAGGTTACCTTTCTCCAGGCCTAGGGAGTTTCAATCACTTATATAGCATGTGGGGGTCCATCACTGCCCACCCTCATCATTTCCATCGGCCCCATCGACCAAGACTGCCACAGTACAAGTTGTCTCAGAGCATGTTGTACAACCTAGTGCTCCATCTTCCCGTGAATCTCCATCGAGGCCTAAGATATTCATTGTGAGATAATGCATTGATGATTATTTTTTATGTTTCATGAATTTTATTTTACGCATATTTGTTTAATTTTCCTTACTTAATCCTTGTAACTGATGCAGGGTGGCATCGCGGAGAGACTGGAGTCGTGGAGGAGGGTAACACCCTCATGATTGATAGTAGCATATGAGGTGAGTTGTCTAAGGTTAAATTACAAAGTATCATTTTGTATATTTATTAATTCATTGAGGAAAAAAACTTATAAAGAGGTTTATTCCTTGTGCATTCTCCAGAGCGTCGAAGCATGCCCAGGCCTAGAACCTCTTGAGGTGCTTCCTCGAGCAAGAGAAGAAAGATTGATTTCCAAGATGCTCCTGAGGTTGGTGAGGGTGGAAGTGGTCAATGATTGACCAAATATTGTCATTTTTTATCTAGGCCACCATATGGATGTTTTTTATGTTAGGAAACTTGTTGTCGCTTTTTTTATTAGGCACATGTTGTCATTTTGTAAAAAATGAACAATTTAGATGATGTTGAATATATATGTATATACACACACACACACACATTTCATTGCATGTTTTTTATGAATCTCATTTTTTTTGCATTTTGTGTTGATAAATATATGAATTTCAAAGTGTTTGAATTCCAAAGTGTATGAATTTTATGTGTATTAATCCCTTGATTTTTTTTAAAGTGATTATAAATACTTGCATTACGTATTAAGGAATATCTTACGGTGGAAAATATTGCTAAGTGCTAAATCCATAAGCAATTAATGGTTCTCAAGTAGTATTTATTGTCAATCAACCATGTATCTCTACATCATCGATAGATCATTCCTTTTGAATTATTTCCATGAATGTTGTGGATATCCATATTCTAACTCACAACTAACAATGCATGGAATACCTCTTGAATTATCTCCATCTAAATCCAATGACAATCCACACTCAAATAGTGGTCACTTGAAAATATTGTGACCTAAAAAATGGCATGTTACAATAATTTATTATAGAAATAAATTTACTCATTTATCTTCTACATAATTGTAAATTACTTAACAATATCAGCTCAATGTTATGTCAAATTAACCTCCATAACTAATACTATAATTACTCAATTACGAAGATGACATAAACTAAAATTCAGTTATGTAAGTACACAACATTTGGACAACCCAAACACTTCATATATATTTAGAATATGAAGTACATGCACCTACCAATATCTTATTAGGGGTTGTTAGAAGTCGGGATCTTCAAACCCTAGCGATGGAAACCATAAGATAACATTAGACAATAGCTCACTCCATTAGAGATCATCAACAAGGTAGCATACACAATGGTAAGTCCTTTTGAAACCTACATTTGTATCCCAAACTTGTAAAAGATCAACTCCCTCAATATTCTCAATAACAAGCACATTAGGTGGCACTAGGGTTTTCAAATGCCAAAAAACCCTAACAAATTCTCTTACTAGAGCTACATGATAAAAGTATTCATTTTCTCCAGTAGGTATAAGTCCTAGTATTCCTAGTCTCCTTAGGACAAAACCTTGACCCTAGTCTTCCCTTGATATTCCTTTGAGAATTCTAGTTCATAGTTTCTTAGTTGATTCAATCCATAGTTTGACCATTTTCTCGGTCTCACACATTATTCCCCTCTTTCTATGCATGACATATATAAAATCATTTGATTTATGTGTAACCCTTCATATTTAATGTCGAAAAGATGAATCAATGACCCATTAATGCACTCATGTTTGTTTATCTTTTGTAGTGGGTATATGTAAATTTTGTTAAACCCATCAATTATTAATAACATTTATTCAGTCTTACATGATGTCCACTAAACTTAATGATTTTGATCAATAGAATGAGAGATTTCTCATGGAAAATAGATCTTATAATGGGTATCATTTTCCACTTACAAATAAAGGTTTTGAGGTTATATTTCATGATACACCATAGAAAGTAATGATATGTTACTAAACTTCATCCAGGGAGGCTTGAAACCATTATTATTTTCCCTTCACCATCTATGAGAGTTTATTTCACACTCCTACCCAATTTTTGGGTTAGAGCACACAAGGAGATAAAGGACCCTCCCAAACCCAATCCCATAAACCTTTTGATGCCATGCCACTTTCATGCCTTGCCAAGTCATTCCATGGCATGTCATTTCTATTTCCACGCCATTTCCATGCCTTTCCATGCCATGCCATTGACATGCCTTGCCAATCCATGCCATTCCATTTCCAAGCCATGCCATTTCCATGCCTTGCCAAGCCATTCCATGCCATGCCATTTCCATTTCCATGCCATTGTCATGTAGCTTCCCTTGTCATGTAGTTTCCCATTTTAACCTATATAACAATAAATATAACGTTCCATAAAGTTATGCAAGGAAAAAGTCAAATTAAAATGTGGATTGCAATGAAACAAGAATAACAAAAAAAGAAACATTGTCATGCCTCGCAATTAAACCCTAGGAATACACCTTGACACCTTTTATTACATTTTTGTCATAATTTTCATCCCTTTAGGGCTGTCATGTGTCATCTTGCATTTCAGCATCCATTTGTTATCTAAACCCTAGTTTGATCTTGCACTTTTATCCCCCTTTCAATTAATGATTACTTGTTTTAAGGGTTGTTATATTTGTCCTTATATTGTTTTACCTTGGCTTTCCTTGGCTTTCCTTGTCATGCCATGCCATGCCATGCCTTGCCTTTGCATGCCCTGTCATGTCATGCCTTGCACTGCCATGCCTTTCCATGCCATGCCTTGCCATGTCATTCCTTGCCTTGCATTTCATTGCCTTGCCTTGCCACGCCATGCCATGCCTTGCATTTCCTTGCCTTGACTTACCTTGTCTTGCCTTGCCTTGCCTTGGCATGCCATGACATGCAATTCCTTGCCTTTGCATGGCTTTCCATACCATGCCTTGCATTTCCTTGCCTTTCCATGCCATGCCTTGCATTGCCTTGCCTTGCCTTGCTATGCCATGCCATGCCTTGCATTGCCTTCTCTTGCCTTGCCTCACCTTTCCATGCCATGCCTTGCATTGCATTTCATTGCCTTGCCTTTCCTTGTCATGTCATGTCATGCCTTTCCTTTGCATGCCTTTTCATTCCATGCCATGCCTTGCCACTCCTTTCCATGCCTTTCATTTCCATGCTATGTCATGTCATTCATTGCCTTACCATGCCATGCCATGCCTTGCATTTCCTTTCCATGGTATGGTATGGTATGCCTTTCCATTCCATGCCTTTCCTTGCCATGGTATGGTATGGTATGGTATGGTATGCCTTGTCTTGCCTTGCCATGGTATGGTTTGGTATGCCTTGCCTTGCCATGGTATGTTATGGTATGGTATGGTATTCCTTTCCTTGCCTTGCCTTGCCAAGCCATGGTATGGTATGGTATGGTAAGGTATGCCTTGCCTTGGTATGGTATGGTATGGTATGGTATGGTATCCTTGGCATGGTATGGCGTGGTATGGTATGGTATGTCTTTCCTTACCATGCCATGGTATGGTATGATATGGTATCCTTGGCATGGTATGGTATGATATGGTATGGTATGGTATGTCTTGCCTTTACATTGCCATGCCTCGCAATTGAACCCTAGGAATACACCTTAACACCTTTTATTATGTTTTTGTCATAATTTTCATCCCTTTAGGGTTGTCATGTCTTGAATATTGTAGGTATGTCATGTTTCACCTTGCATTTCAGCATGCATTTGTTATCTAAACCCTAGTTTAAGATTGCATTTTTATCCCCCTTTCATTTAAGGACTACTTGTTTTAAGGGTTGTTATATTTTTCCTTTTATTGCCTTGTCTTGATTTGCCTTGCCTTTCCATGCCATTGCATTGTCTTGCCATGCCTTGCCATTCATTGCCTTGCCTTGTCATGCCTTGCCTTGTATTTCCTTTCCTTTCCATGTCATGCCTTGCATTGCCTTGACTTGGCATGCCATGACTTTCCATGCCATTCCTTGCCTTGCATTGCATTTCCTTTCCTTTCGACATCATTCCATGCCTTGCATTGTCTTACCTTGCCTTGACTCTCCCTGCCTTTCCATGCCATGCCATGCCATGCAATGCCTTGCCTTTGCATGCCTTTCCGTGGCATACCTTGCATTGTCTTTTCTTTCCATGCCATGCATTTCATTTCCTTGCCATGCCATGCTTTGCATTGCCTTGCCTTGCCTTGACTTTCCATGCCATTCCATGTCATGCATTTCCTTTGCATGCCTTTCCATGCCATGCCTTTCCATTCCTTTCCATGCCTTTCCTTGCCATGCCTTGCCTTGCCATGCCTTGTCTTACCATGCCATGCCATGCATGACTTGCCATACCTTGCCTTTCAATTCCATGCCTTTCCATTCCTTTCCATGTCTTTCCATGCCTTTCCTTTCCATGCCTTGTCTTAACATGCCATGCCATGCATGACTTGCCATACCTTGCCTTGCAATTCCATGCCTTGCCTTGCCTTCCCATGGTATGGCATCACATGGTATGGTATGCATTGCCATGCCATGCCTTGCCTTGCCTTTCCATGATATGATATGGTATGGTATGGTATTCCTTGCCATGACATGACTTGCCTTGCCTTTCCATGGTATGGTATGGTATGGTATGGTATGGTATGCCTTGCCATTCCATGTCATGCCTTGTCTTTCCTTGCCATGGTATGGTATGGTATGCCTTGCCTTTCCTTGCCATGGTATGGTATGGCATGCCTTGTCTTGCCTTGCCAAACCATGGTTTGGTATGGTATGGTATGCCTTGCCTTGGTATGGTATGGTATGGTATGGTATGCCTTGTCTTTCCATGCCTTGCCTTGCCTTTCCATGGTATGGTGTGTCTTGCCTTGCCTTTTCTTTCCATGGTATGGTATGTCTTTCCTTACCTTTCCTTGCCAAGCCATGGTATGGTATGGTATGGTATGCCTTGCCTTGCCTTGTCATGGTATGGTATGTTATGGTATGGTATGTCTTGCCATGCCTTGCCTTGCCTTTCCTTGCCTTGTCTTTCCATGGTATGGTATGGAATGGTATTGTATGCCTTTCCATGCCATGACATGCCTTGCCTTACCTTGCCATGCTATGTTATGGCATGGTATGCCTTGCCTTGCCACGGTATGGTATGGTATGCTATGGTATGCCTTGTATTTCCTTGCCTTGCCAAGCCATAGTATGGTATGGTATGCCATGCCTTGCCTTGGTATGGTATGGCATGGTATGGTATGGTATGGTATGGTATGGTATGCCTTTATGTGCCATGCCTTGCCTTTCTTTGCCATGGTATGGTATGGTATGCCTTGTCATGCCATGCCTTTCCTTTCCTTTCCATGGTATGTTATGGCATGGTATGGTATGCCTTGTCATGTCATGCCATGCCTTGCCTTTCCATGGTATGGTATGGTATGCCTTACCATGCCATGGTATGGTATGGTATGCCTTGCCTTGCCTTGCCAATCCATGGTACGGTATGGTATGGTATGCCTTGCCCTGGTATGGTATCCTTGGCATGGTATGGCGAGGTATGGTACGGTATGTCTTGCCTTTCCATGCCATGGTATGATATGGTATGATATGGTACCCTTGGCATGGTATGGTATGGTATCTATTTCCTTGCCAATATCATGCATTTCCATACCATACCTTGCCATGCCTTTCCATGCCTTGCCTTTCCTTCACTTTACATGCCTTGTCTTTCCTTCACTTTACATACCATGCCTTTCCATACCATGCCTTTCCATCCCATGCCCTGCCATGCCATGTCATTCCTTCACTTTCCATGCCATGCCATGCCATGCTTTGCCATGTTATGCCTTGTCTTTCCATGTCATTCCTTTCCATACCATGTATTTCCATGCCATGCCTTGCCATACCATGCCATGCCATGTCTTCACTTTCCATGCCTTGCCTTCACTTGCCATGCCATGCCTTGACTAAATGAACAAGTTTAATACGTAAATAATGCTTGTACTAAATGAACAAGTTTAATACGAAAAAATTACAATCAAAGGATTCATTAAGCATGTAATTATACAACTTGTTATCCCATATATCTTATATAAAAATACTTGAATGAGAATTTCAATGTCATAACATAAGCTCTATTTATTCATATATCTAAGGTATCATATATTTGTCAAACGTGGATTATCATAAGTAATAGGATTTACCTACACCTACACCTAGAGCTAGACCTTGTCTTTCCTTGCAATTTCATGTCATGCTTAGCCTTGTCATGTCTTGCCTTCAATTTCCTTGCCTTTCCTTTATTTTCCTTTCCTTGCATTTCCTTACCTTTCATTGCATTTTCATACCAACATGTCCCTGAATGGCTTGAGGAGGCGAGTTGCAACTCACGATAAAACTCAAACGAGGACTCATATGTGCGAACTGTCAGTTGCATTGGATCTGTAGCACTAGGTTTCAGCTAGTGGGGCCCCTCCACTGTCATTCCATCCACCGTAAAATCATTTGTTGGAGTATATCAGACCCTAGGGTTTTTCTCAATGAGGCATAATGCAATTTCTGAAGAGGAGGTCGATTTTCAAGAACAATGTGTCGGGCATTTGTGAGTAGTGTAGTTGTGTGGGCCTTGGCCAAACAAACTTGCGAAAGCTTATGTAACTCTATTATGACGCTTGGTTTGGATTTTATGCCCTCATACCTGTTATCGCACAAGTTGTAGGTTGGGAAAATCCCAACCCAACCACCAAATGGAGACAACTTTGAGAACACCTACCCACTTTCACCTTAGGAAGGTATTCTCATCACTTTAGAGATGATAGAATCACCTCAAGGGGGGAATCTCAGTGACCCTGGGGTGAATGAGATGAAAAAAGAAGTGATGAAGGAAGGTCCCCCTATAGGTCAAGGTAGAATATGTGGAAAGGCTTGGGAAATTGTCTAAGTGGTAGCCAATGGTTTCCAATAGATAATAACAACTGTGAAGAATGGTGTACCTTCCCAAGACACAAGAACAAACCAAGCATATATGTATAATGTTAGGTGGAAAAGCAAGTTAAGCTTGTTGTCCCTAATTGCAGTAGTAAACAACAATGTATATCAGCAACGAAATAATTATTAAAGCTTCTAAAAAATTGCTAAAAATCCATTGAAATATGCTAGAGATAAGTTAGGTAAACACTAGTGATATTCAATTATGAGAGCACAAGACATTAGCAATGAAACAAGGTTGTAAAAAAATATGTTTCCAGAGATATTTTGTAGCCTTAAGGATGTAGAAAACTATTTGTTACAACATTAAATTCAACCACCAAAACTCGCAAAGAATCCACCCAAAATTTGCACTAGACCAAGTAGATAAAAGTGGAAAATTCTGACGGTTGAAAAGCAAGTTATGAGAGAATAAGTGTTTAGGGTTTATGCAGCCCTAATGGCTGAAGATGAAATTTTATTAAATAATCCAACAATACCCCTTTATAGGGGACGCCCTAGTGGATAAGAAGCGCTCTAGGCACAAGGAACAAAACCCAAATTGTAGAAAGTTGAAATGACAAAAATTCATGTTTCCCGATGCACTATTTTATTTGTCCAATGCAAAATATTCAGATTAGTGCCTTTAAAATTAGGTAAATGGAGTTTTAAAATAAAGAGTTAGAATAACAAATACCCTAGGGGTGTAAGCCCTTTTAATTCCTAGGGTATGCCAATCAAACTTAGGGTAAATCTAAGATGGTATACACACTTGTATTCCTCCTAGCAACCCTTGCAAAATAAATTGTAAACTTTAGAAAATTAGATGAAGCTTAACAGAGGGTGTATACAACACACTCCTCCTAGGGTTTCAAACAACCATAACCAAGAAATAGCAAGAAATAACTAACAATGCATATTTTTCCTTACCAATTCCAAGAGAGAGAGAGATCAAACCCTAGTTTCACCAAGCAAATTCACCATTCAAGATCAAGAGAACAAGCATCCAAGAGGTGTGCATCACTCATCCTCGTCCATTCACCAAAATATAGCACCAAAACAATTTTACACGAGAGAAACATCATAATTCTCAAAGATGAAAAGAGAAGTACACCATAATCCAAGTACTTCTCTCTTGTGTAAAGTACACCATAATTCATTTAAATTTCACTTTTGCACATTATAAACCCTAAAAGTAAGATGGTGTCACCCCTTTAGGGGACGTTTTGGCATATGTGACAAGTCGTTGAGGTTGGGGATGGAACGTTTGGCCTCCAAAGGTCCTCTCTTCATGCATTATGGAATTATTCCTCAATACTCTCTTCATCAATCGATGCCAAGTGTCAATGAAAAACTCTATCACCATCAAACCCTAACCCCTTTGTGACGTCAAACCTCAAGAAAGTGACATTTTTCCCTCTTCAAGCAAAATGTTTAGGTGGTAGGGGCTAGGTTAGGTCCTCCATGATGCCATGCAAGCCTCTAAATGCATTTCTCTATGATCCTATGTGTGGTACTATAGCATCCAACATGTGGTATTCTTGCCCCATGGAAACCCAAGCTAGGCTTGTTCTCCCAAAACTGGTCACCAAGCAGGGTCCTGCAAAACAAAAGGGTACGCACTCCAAAGATATCAAGTCAAATATATCTTGAAAAGTGTAAACCAAATCTAATAAGAAAGGCACCAAAAAATGTGCATCAAAACTACGTCATCAAATTAAACAAATGTTACATGACCATATACAATTGACCAAATTTAGGTATGGGAGGGGTGTCATAAAGGTCCTATTGGGTAGACCAAAACCCTCAAGTATGGGATGCTCCCAAGTATGGCCTTTCAAGGTTATGTAGTGGATGATGTGGTGGATAGGGGTTTACAATTTATAGGTCAATGAGTTTCATAACATACAAGGGATTGTATTATCTCATTTACGGGTGCCTTTGTAGGGGGTGTGTTGCACCTTCTTCCTCAATGCAATCTTTTTCCAACCCCATTTATTGCCATTTATTAATTAATCAATGATGAAAACATGTGTGCACTCCTAATAGTGAATCTATTAGCTTTGGGGGCAGTAACACAGTGTCACTTGAAAGAATAGATCCACAAAGTGCCATAGGGGTAACCATGTAAAGCATTGTAACACACTTGTGTCAGTCTTATATTCAAGCGACACATTTATTATGTGTTTGATATTGTGTAGGTCTTCAATTATTTTAAGAGAAGAAGTTTATTGTTCTCAAGACCTAATTGGGCGAGCATCTAGAAGGTTTATTTTAGGCTCTTATATTTTCCCAACAACCATCCCCCTGGGCCTTCAGCCCCTTCTTCCCATGAAATGAGTTACATGCCCTTCTTGGGTCACTAAAGACAAAGGGCCTAGAATAGGGAAATATGATGGAAATGTAATGAGTGGAAAGTGGTAAGTATGGTCGGGAATGGTAAGAAAACCCCTTAAGGGACCCCCAATGACAAACCTTCCCCAAAGGTTGGCCACTTACTAGGAAATTTATGACACTCACCAAGGTGAAACAAGGTCAAAAGCATAATGTCCAATTAGTTGTTCTATAATCAAAAGCAGCCTAAATACATGTTTAAATGCCTCAAATATTAGGGTGATCACCTGCCACAATACCTCACATGTACCGCATGGAGCAAGACCCCTATGCATTCCAGAAGCTAGTCGGTGTGGTGGATGCACTGAAAATGGATCAGAATGTGGGGATAGAGCAGACTTCTATATGTGTAAGTGGACATTGTTAGTCATTTGGTCTCTCGGCACTCCATACCTCCAACCTAAGGGCCTTGAAACATCATCTCGTTAGTTATCCCATAAATGGGAATAACATATGGCTCCTACTTGGCAACATGTGATCGCCATAAAGTGCATGAGAACTGCAGCATCTCTTGGTATACATGTGCCTACACTGAAACAATAAATCATAAAATATAGGGTGGTTCTATCACCCTTCATCCATATACATCAAAACCAAAACTGAAACTAATCTAGAAAAGAAAATTTTAACATTTTTTCAAAATCTCTAAACTAAGCATGAAGTCAATATGCAAGCAGATAAAATTTAAATATGAAATGCATCTAAACTAACATGAGCAATCAATATAAAAATGTAAGGAAAGAAATATGACCTACCTACTTACCTAGGGCCGTGGGGCCGTTAATATCAAGCGATAGGTGATTTCAGGTGAATTCATACAACTAGTGCAACCAATTGATCATATCGTCAAAGTATCTCCCCTTGTGCTTAATCATGTGAAACAAAAAAGATAAGTACATCACAAAATGATCATAATCATAAATAGATATATAATCAATCGTAAAATGAAACTCATGGGGATGGATGGGAGGGAGGAAATCTTGTTGGAAATAGAAACCATCATCCTAATCATCCTGCATGAAACTATAACCACAAGCTTGATCAATCCATATGTAAAGAGAGTTGTTATATGTATAATATGGCTCAACTTCATCCTCATTAGTATGATCATTGCTTCTTGAATACCGAGAAGATATGAGAGATCCCAAGAAGACCTCATGATTTCCCTTAGAAGAGGAAATGAGGAAAGCGATAGGATCATGTCCATAAAAATAAAAACACGCCCTCTTCATAAGTGAATCCCTGTAGAAATCCTCAATCTGAAAATACTTCCTCTTTGTAGAGTAAACCTTTGATCGCATTAAGATGGCCATGTCCACGTATTCTTCCAAACTTGAGGGTGAAGGTGGTTGAGAGTCCTCATACAACAAATATACACCCCTGAAACAAATGTCATGACTGGTAATCCTTGAATAAATCTATAATCGTGTCATCATCAAGTTTCCAAACAAATGAATCATATACACATGAAAAATAGTCCTTTGAAGATGACAACTCAAACCCCTTTTCTTGAAGGCTACCCTCAATGTTGTAAATGGGGTCTCTCAAAAATGAGATGACCAAAATCCCACATGTGTCTACCATTCTATATGAAAGTGTCCATATGTTCATCAACCATATATAAAGGTTCTTTTATAAGACCATTTGCATGACTAAAAATGACCATCTCTTTGTCTTCGTGTGCAAGAAGAGCAGAGGTTGGGGCAGCTTGAACAAGATCTTCAAATTATTTATCAATGAGGTTGGTTGCTTCTTCAACTTTATGAACAGGAGGGGAGCACAGCTGGACAACCTCAATTTCATTAGTTGGGAGAAAATATAATGATGCCTCAACATGTTTTGCTTCATCAAGATTCTTTTTTCTCTACATGGGCACGCTCTTCCATCGCTTCTTCATTACACAAGGCGTCAGCCCCTTCTTCCCATTAAATGAGGTACATGCCCTTCTTGGGTCACTAAAGTCAAAGGGACTAGAAGAGGGAAATATGATGGGAATGTAATGAGAATAAAGTTGTAAGTATGGTCGAGAATGGTACGACAACCCTTTAAGGTACCCCCAGTCAAAAAACCTTCCCCAAAGGTTGGCCACTTACTAGGAAATCTATGACACTCACCAAGATGAAACAGTGTTAAAAGCATAATGTCCAAGAAGGTGTTCTATAATCAAAATGAGCTTAAATACAACATGTTTAAATACCTCAAATATTAGGGTTATTACCTGCCACAATACTTGACTTGTACCACATGGAGCAAGCCATGTTTGGCTTCCAGAATCTAGCTGGTGTGGTGGATGCGCTGACAATGGATCAAAATGTGGTGATATAGCGGGCTTTCGTATGTGCAAGTGGAAACTACTAGTCATGTGTGTTGAAAAAAAGGTATAGAACACCTTACTCAATCATTTTCAGATCTTGTCTGGCTTGGACAAGATAGTTGGGAATGTCACCCGGGATTTATAGCCTCAAAAACATTCACTCAATCCGCGAGTATTAATTACAAGGATTAAGGCTGATTTTATAATTTGTATATGTTGCAATGTAAAATAAAATTTATACAAAACTACTGGAATGTATACAGATTTTACAATAAATTAAACATGGAGACCAAAAGCGAAAAAGTAACCAAGTCATGAAAACACATGTATGAGATAGAACAACAATCTGATTTTATTTCATTCTGAGATACCGAAAGTGTATTTCTCTTTACAAACCCCTGCAAGGGTATGGACCAAAGTCAAATTTAGATATATCTGATGGGAACCATTCAAAAGACTCCGACAATAAGATAAAACTGAAATCAATGATCTGGATCAGCTTGCCACAAACTACTACCATTTTGACTCTGGAAGATATTATTTATTAGCCCTGAAAATTAATTCACAAATAGACAAGAATACACAGACTTTCAAGGATGAATCAACACCTCTAAAACAAGCGGCTGAAAAGTATAATTCAGTCATGAACCTTGTTGTCTACAATGAGACCTTGTTGTCAACAAGAGGATTAAGCTTTCAAGTAAACTCAGAAATGAATGAAAAATGAAACTATCTCGTTTAACTAAATAGCAAACCTTGGTATTGTATCTCTCTCCTTTTGTTCTCCCTTTGTCTCTTCATCCAATTGAGATTTAATTCCTTCCCAATCAGTTTAAGTATTTCAACTACTTTCTTTAGTTAAGTCAAATTGACTTAACAAATTATTTTAGGGGAAATAAATAATAATAATAATAATAATATATAAATAAGGGTCTTAATTAATAATGACTAAATAGGTGGGACCCCTTGTGACTCCCATTATTTCTTCTTGTTACCATCAAATGCAAAGTATATAAAAAAAAAATCATTTAGACCATGTAACACCCTTGTAACTCTCGTAGATATCACTTAAACTAAATATTAACTATCAGCGATAATTTATATCATATCCCAAAATATATATATATTCACATTATCCACAAAATATCCAAAAATAAGGCTTTCTTTCCAAAACATACTGAAAACCATTAAATGTTGTCCTCATCACTGAAAATCATAAAAAAAAAGCATTTAGAACCCATATTTGATGCTTTGTGAGGCATATTTCCTCTTCTCACTATTGTCCCCAACTGACTTCTCTTGAGTGCCCTTTGGTTCGTTAGACCTTTTAGGTTGTATTTCACTGATCACATGGGAGTAGTCATTCTTGAGGTGGAGGCAAGAAGACACCGATTTAGAGGAGTCAGTGGATGGACTAGAGGGTCAGGTTGTTGTTTTTCCTTTGTCTTGCACATGTTGTAGAATGTCGGTTTTTAATCTCTTGCTAGCATGCGAGGATTGTACTAGAGAAACAACGTGAGAAATTTGAACATTGGGGTTAATTGGTGGTGGTAAAGAAAATGACACAGTGGGCCATCCACGGTGGTGGGAGATAGGTTGGTGGAAAATTTCTTGCCAACTGTCATTTGCGGGGACTTCGGGCTGCAAAGACACATGTGGGGGTACAAGGATTCTTGGAAAATATGGAGGTTGTTGGAAACGGGGTATTTCTGGTCGAGTGTGCAGTATCCCATGGCCAACCCAATTGAAGAACCCAGCTTGGAACAGTTGGTTCAATTCTTGCAGGTCAACGTCAAAATGGATAGAAAATCTAGCCCTCATATGGCCTCGATTCCAATTTCCTCTGCCTCTGTTATTTCGACCATTGTTGCCTCTACTGAAAAATCTCATCCTGTAGCAACATTTTGTCAGTAATGAACCTCTTAATAAACCATACATGAAACTATGCTTACATGAATCAAAATTTGGCTCTAAAATTAACACAAGATGCATGCAAATCCATCCATAACACATCATTTATTAATTTCCATGTGAACAGTGAATGATAGGGTTCATGAGAAATATGGAGGGAGTGTAATTAGCGAAAAATGATATCATGGAGGGGATCAATATATGAATATTGTTCAACAATTAATAAAACAATTAACTATGTATATAAAAATATCAAGAAAATCAGTGATCAACCCTTGTTATATTAACTTCCCTTTGTTTCCACACAGACTCCTCTTTAAAATTAATATCACAAAACATGGATGAATAAGTGAAATTGGGATCATGGAGGGAGTGTAATTAGTGAAAAATGATAGAATGGTGGGGAAAACTTACGGATATTGTTCAAATGAAAAATCAAACCATGTTATCTCTGATGTAAACTTGCAAACAAAATATCCTTTTGTTCAAAATATTAAATTTTAAACAATACTTTGTTTCCAAACAATAACCTAAAGCTGATGCTTCCTTAACAAAATTTCTCACTGGCCTTCAAAACTGTATTACACAGTAACCAATATGATATGCCCAGAATTTTATTTAAGCAAAATAACCATAATAACAATATTTCCATTATACCCCAGATGGGGTGATATTGGGAGACAAATGTCAAGAGGAGCGGCCAGGCGAGGGCCACTGTGGCATCAGCCACGTGACGGACGCATGCCTCTCCCTCCCGCCACCTTAATGAATTTAAAACCACATTGCACAAGACAGGGCACCATTAATCTAAGTTCACCCTACTCTAGCTATCTGTCCCTTCAAGGGATCAGTGCCATGGTTCTGAACTTAATCTGTGCGTGTGTTGGTTTTATGGATGGCACCAGCGACTTGGATACTATGAATTTTTTCAAGTGAATTGGACACCTCATTCTCCTATGGTCTGATCCTCTAGAGCTCGGCCTTCTGGTCAGTTGCTCCTATTCCTTTTATCATTCACACTTGTGTATTTCCACCCTCATTGTGTCTCAGCGATGTCGAGACAGAGGGGGAAGTCCAAACAAGGCTCAGTGTGGCAGCCCAGCCGACTGCGTCTGGCCCTCTGCCCGCCGCCCGCACCTTCCCACAGCTCCTCCTCCTCATTGCCCTCCTCATCCTCCTCCCTGGCACAGTCAAGCCACAGTCCCAGCAACCTCGTGCCCCTCTCATCGCCTTTTTCTTGCAGGTTGGAGTGGTTTGATCTCTAGAGGAATTCTCTGGGATTTAACCCAAGTCCCCTCGTAGATTTGGCCTCCGCTTCGCAGTCAATCCTAGTGGCTCCACAAAATTTGTCGGCATGCTCACCTTCCCAGTCGCCCCATGCCCTACTACATTCTACTCTCTCTCAGGATGATGGCCATGAAGCCAGCCAAGGCTCACAACAGCGGCCTCACTCCCGCGCTGACTCTGCATTTCAACTACAAGCAGGCCTTGCAATGCTGCAGGGCATAATTTTTGAGTTACGACGAGACTTGGATGATCTCTAGTTTCACATGGAGATTATGGATGGGAAAGAACCGCAATTCCTGCAATTGCTTTCAACAATGCAGGATGTTTGCCACCCTTCAACTGGAGAAGCACATGCAACAGAGGTTGAACCGTCAGTCTTGGCACCAGCTCCACCACATGGGACTACGGAGGACGCGGCACCAGTCAAGGAGGAGGATGTGACACCAGTCGAGGAGGAACCAGCACCTCTCGGGGACCCAACGCCCGGCGCTACCTCCATGGACGCATGGCCACACTACAACCCTACCACCTGACTTGCACAGGTTTCTTTTTTATTTTTCTCAATTGGAGGGTCATATATCTGTTGGTTTTCCTCGTAGAGGATATAGCGATAATATGTCTGTCTCAATTACTGTCAACTTTTTCACCCTCGGGGGGCTGCAATTTTCTGTTATATGTTAGTAGAAAGATCAAGCTGTAATATTTTGTTTTTAATACCTGTTATGACTGTCAGTTTGTTAAGAACCAAATATCAATATAGCATAGAAAAACCTCAGGAAAAGTACTCAATGCCTTGAAAAAGAGATAATTTCAGATAATAAGCCTCTTCGAGGGGGCAACCTCCTTTTACCTCACTTAAATGTTCAAGTACAAGATGATTCAAAATGAAAATGTCTCCTTGGTATATATAGGAGA
>SNQJ01S0031311.1:111640-132186 GCA_010110895.2 Picea sitchensis | reverse complement strand
GTTCCCTTTGTATCACTCCCCTTCTTACCATTTTCCCTCCCACCCACTCCCCCCCACCTCGGGCTTTGTTTGCAATCTTCACTTTACCGATTTTCAGGGAAATTACAACAGGGTAGTGAATTGCACAAGGAGCAACATGTATACCAGTACGGCAATAGATCTACAGAGTGGAGCTGAGGCAGGTCCTGGGGCTTCTTCTCTTGCTTCTCAGTTCTGCCAGCTCACTTAACTTTTTGAGCAGCTACAAGCCGAAGTGTGATTTTTGTCTTCTAGGGTCTCACAGGTGGAATCTGAGAACTTGTCTCTTAGACAATTGCTCCAGGAAAATCAAGTGCAGAACACTCTACAGCCACCTAACAATGTCATACATGTAAAAATTCTTGATTTCAAGAAAACACGAGGATATTCAAAATCAACAGACCACTCTTAAACAGGAGACAGACACATATTCAATCATGGGCACAGGTGGTTAAGGGAAAGGACAAGACCCCCCTCTGGCAGAAGTCAAGGAAGTTGTCCAGGCCTAGGAAAGAGCATACCAGGAAAGCTCGAGAATTGGATTTAAAGATCAGGGAATTACCCTTACCCCTTCCTTCCCCGAACCCCATATAGGTTGGCACCAATTCCTTCGAGATAGCCTTGATCTTCTGAATATTACTCTTGAGAGTGCTTGGTTTGGAGCGGATTCCACTGTATTCATTCCATTCAGAGTATTGTGAGCCAAGCACAAGCTATTCTCCCCTCCCAACAGAATATTCTTAGATAAGAATCTCACCCGATGACAAGTTACATAATTGAAACACTCGAGGGAATTGGTTGCAACAACATGACAGAAAGGGAAATGGGCAATCATTCGTAACCTTCGGGATATCATGCAAGATTCCCCTCCCCTAGGATATTCCCGGCATGGTGTCTCTAAATGAAGGTCTCGTTGGGGGAGGCGACAGGACACATGTATCTCAATAGGTTGCTAGAATGGGAACAAATCTTTCTAGTCATCTCCGAGGATGCTATCTGATGCTCTAGGTACATCCGATATTCTCTTTATCACTGAGACCCACGCGAGCCTTGTCTGGCCACTCCCAAACATAGCAAGTTATCATTGGTTTTCGACTTACCGACAGGAGACCAGATCTTCAAGTGGTGTTACAAACTTACAGGTTTAGGCAGAGTTGCTTGCTTGATCAAGGATTCCTTTTGAGATAGGGTTTCTCTTGTGACTTAAAACAAATTTGCTAGGTTCATGTGGATTCGACTCAATGGATTTACCTCCCTCCCCATAAATATCTATGTGGCAATTTGTTACTTCCCCCCTATGTCATCTCAGTTTCCTATTCACAGTGATTCAAACAGGGACCCTTATATGGACTTGTACGCTAGCATCATTCAATACTCAATGATGGGTGATGTCTTTCTACTAGGTGACTTCAATGCCCATACCCGAGCGCTCTTCATATCCCTCTCCATGATGGCTCTGAGGACGTGCTTTGCATCCAGGAAACGGATCCAAATTAAGTAAAGGGTGCCAACAGGCATTGGATGATGCATCCAAGCCTCTTACAGGTTATGGCAGACACCTATTGCAGCTTGGTGGATCCCATGAGCTATTGATCCTTAATAACCTTCCCTGCTTTCTTAAGTCTCGCTTTTTCACTTGTCGACCTCATGGCGGAGGTGCGAGCGTAGTCAATTATGTCTTGACCAATCAAACTCTACTCCCCTTCATCTAACACTTCTCGATGACTCCCCTCGCCTTTAACCAACCATGCTCTTCTATCAATCTACCTTCAAGTTAACACCCCCCTCCCTTGAACCCCCCCCTCGTTGCCCACCTTGAACCACCTTTTTCTTTGACGAGGGTGATCCCAACATCTTTACTTCCCATCTCTGCCAAAGGCTCCTACCTGAGTCCATATTCTCCCGCCTTGCTTCTGTTGATACCAAATACACTTGTCTTTCATTCGCGATTTGGGAAGTGGCTTTTCGGTCATACCCCCCCATCACACCAAATCAACCTCACCTTCCCTGAAAACTAGATCTTGTCCCATGAACAAGTGATATGACAATGATTGCAAACTTCAACCCGCCTTAACCCGCACTCACTCATCCTACCCCCATTTTAAAGCTTTCGATCATCACTTGCTTTGCCACAAGAAGGACCTCTTCATTTCCCAACGTAGACTTGAATTGAGTGCTTCCATTATCCGTTCCCCTAAAACTTTTTGGCACAACTTCTTCCTTCACAATTCTCCTCTTCCTCCAAACCCAAAATCCATGTTTACCCATACATCATCCCTATATGATGTCCCTAGACAACCCTCAATCCAAGCAGAGGAATAATTTTAAAGATGAAAATTTATTTTGAAATGCAAAAACCTTGGCTAATCTTATTAGTCCTTAATATGCAAACTATAAAAAATTTGGCGATATTTTTGTATAAGTATTCAAATTTTTAAGGATTTTATTTAATTTGTATAAAATTTTGGTGATTTTTAAGCTAAAATAATTTTATCCTATAGAATTTATGCGAATCATTTTTAGGACAAATGGAAATTGGCAAATCTTTTTTGGGAAAAAACATGGAAAAATAGCCCATGGGCAAGATTTTGCCCCTAAAGTTTCACTCAATCCAGGTCACCTCTCCCCCTCCTCCTCCTTGCCATTTATTTTCCTACTGGGATATGCCCGTTTGGATGATGAATACTAGTAAAGCAACGAGATGAGGAAGGGTTCCAAGCAGAGTTTTTCAAGCAACACCTTCACGCAATGGATAACCATCTAATAGACCTTTTCAATCATGCAGCATGCACGAGCTTTCCACAATCTTGGTCACATCACATTATCCACCTGAATCACAAATTCCACTCTAGTACATATCCCAACAACTACAGGACGATCATGGTACGCCTCATGTTTTCTAAACTTTATGCAACAACCCTCCATTTGAAGCTTTATGGGGAGCTTGGGCAAAGGCAATGCATGAGGCCCTCCACCTTCGCTCTTCTATCCTCCAACCATATCCACTCCCTAGACCTGCTTCTACACAACGAATTACTTCCTTTTTCATGGTGCTCCCAAATAGGGGCACCAAGTGACAAATACGCAGAGATGCCAAATTAGTGAGGACACAAAGCACTTCCCCTGCCTCTGTGAGATCCCAATGGCACCACCAAACCCAACCTCATACTAGCATCCAATATAGTCACCAAATAATATCTTCGAAACCCCAACGATGGGTCCTTCCTTCTAGGCAATAGAGCACCGCACTCATTCCAGCTTCTCACCCGCTTCTTCCAAACAGACATCTATTTTGAGTTTTCTCCATTTATCCTCAAATGCTAGGAAAGATGGCCCCAATGGACCAAAACCTCTTATCGTTGGTGCCATAGGTTAAACAACCACTCATCTTGTACATCTCTCTTTCTTCCTTTCTCCTTAGTTGCCTCTCCATTCTTTGAAGTTGGCCTTCTAGGATTTTAGATAAGATTACTATTTTACTTCTTGTTTCTTGCCTTTATACAAAATCCATTTTAGCACTCCCGACGGCATTGCACCTAAAACAGACCCATTAACCTACTTCAGTGGTCATTTGTTGCACATTAATACATTTATCTTATCTTATCTTACTACTCTCATGAAAATGGAATAAGTCGTCGATGAACCCATGTGGAAGCAACCTACTTTACTGCAATTAAAAACCTAAAAAGAATCTCTCACATGGTGCATCCTCTTTTAAACTATCAACACTGAGTTTGCATGCAAAAAATACCCAAGTAGTGCACTTCCTTTGGGTAAGTTAAATCTGATTTTACACCCCTGAAATATTCTTCTAGTGGTGTGCCTCTTGCATCGATAAAGATGAGTTGGAAGTGATATAAATAAGCTAAACTTAGCCTCGAGGGAATTGGTCTAGAGCCAAACGTGAGTTTATTATGCTTGTTGTTGGTCAGGGGTTCAACTCTCTTGATTCCCTCAAGGCGAAGCCCCGTAATCAAGGCCAACGATTTACCCGCTTACCATCCATGAATCATGGGGAAGTATTCAAAGGGTTTTCCACGAGTACATTCCCTCGAAAAAAGAATGAATAAGCTAAACTTGAGCAGCCCTCACTTGAGTGGATAAGATCATCCTTGCTTTGCCAAAAACTCAAGTAAAATACCCTCTAGCCATTTTGGGGGTGCGCTCTAGCCATCCAGGGGACGCATCTCTCCGTCCTTGCCATTCCCCCATCCCAAAACCCAATGCAACATAGGTTCGAACATAACCAATGTATCAAATTCATTTCAAGTGTGATGATCATTGGCAATTTGAAGCTGGCTAATACAATGCATAGGAAACTGATCTAACGGAGTTGTCAGGCCAACCTTGTGCTTCCTATATGCAAACCAAGTCCATAAAGACATTAAATAATAGGCACAAATGTTTCGTTGCACTTTAGCAAATTTCTAATACCGACTAACCCAAATACAACACAAATGTTTTCTTTGGTGATACTGAGCAACAGGTAAAACTGTCTGCATAAAACAATTGATTAATCAACAACTCCTAGCATGGGAAGGAAACAAAATATTATAACTAGACAAGAGAAAGGCAGCCAAATTTAATTCACAAACATTGATCCTACTTTTAGTACATTGCTGGATATGTTACATATGTGTGCAATGCATTTCATATGAAGTTCTCTCTGTGAGAGCAGAGATTCTCTGCACACAAAGAACAGGAGGGAACTGTGAAGGCTGAAAGAATACCAGAGATACAAGAACTCCCTTGTACTAGTCTTTCCATCACAATACAAAGCATAACAACATACATATATTACATATATATATATACACACCCCAGAAAGATGCAAAAACTCCTTTGTACTAGTCTCTCCATCACAATACAAAAAATAACAACACACACACACACACACACACACATATTCCAAGCAAAAAAAGTTAACAGGACTGACTACAGAATATATCAATGAGGGCTGGTGTTGAAATCAAATTAGACTAGAATTCGGAGCCATCAGCAGTAAAGGTTTGGGGAAGCCTGTCATGATCAATCTATAGAAGTAAACTCACAGGCACCGTGATCTTTTCTAGTGGATATCTCTGTTTTTGCAATGTTCTAATCAATTAATATCGTGTTACTTTCCAGTACTCCCCGTCATATTGGCATGAAAGGGAAGAATCTGATCATCATCAAACTCAGGGGCACTCAAATGAGGAAAGTATACATTGAAAATGAAAGAGAGCTCAAGCATCAGTACCTAAGCAAGAGACTGAAGTAATTTGCACATTATGTATTCTTGATCAACACAAAACTGAGGGATCATTCAAGAGATAGCCTTTTTGTTGCAACAGCTCATTTGATCCACAGGATTTTTGGCTTGAATACTTTTGCAACAATGGCTTCACAAAAATCTAATATGTCGATATGCAGTGGATAAAGACAAGTTGGCAAGAGCTCCATGTCTGCATCGTTATCCACTGCTGGAAGAATAGTAATACCCCTTCCAAGATTAATTGGTCCTGCACATTACTACTATCGAGTGATGTGAAAATCTTCTCAAGAAACCTTGTTAGTATGATAGGAGAGCTATATATGATGAATTTAACAACACTCCCCAACAGACTAAAGATGGCCATCAATATAAGATCCATTCCACTCCATAACCATTCCAAAACTCCCCTAGTCTTGTCTACCCCTTACGAACAAGGTGGAAATGGGATCAACTCAATCTAATGACTACCCGAGTGCTCAACTTGAACAGCAACAGAATCATGATTACAAAACTTCCTAGTACAGCATCAATAGATCTTCACACCAAAGTTTGGTAGCTTTACATGTTCCTACTTTAGAAATGCATCGGTTCTTCCTACAGCAGTAGACCAATTCTCTTACTGGGGAAGGGGGGAAATTGACCAGGATTCCTGATGTTGTAATCTTATGTAATGTTCTGTCCTGGCCTCAGTTTTAACAAAATATTGTAACAGAAATTCTAAATCACGAGGGAATTAATAAGCACTTTTGATATTGTAGTCTAAATAATATGCAATATCTAACTTTGTGGTCGAGTTAATACTGGAACAGAATTCTCACTTAATATTCAAGATTTAGTAGCAAAGCGACAAGAAGGTTGTAGAAAGTAGGGTACAAGTCAATTGATAAAAAATATTGTTAGAACCTGATTACATTTAATGGATTGCTCCTTTGTTATAAAGGATGCCTATTACTCTGTATGACAGTAGTCTTGTATTCTTACAGCATTATACCTCTTCCGCTGAAGCTTCATAACATCAAGCCTATCTTTTAAATTTAGCTCCATAATTGTTTCTAGTAGATGCTTTTCTATAGATCTGTTTCCATTATTCACCGCCCCGCTTACATAGAATACAAATAGCAACTCAGCAAGTCCAGGCTTGGAACTGAATTTTCCACAAAGTGTGTTTGTGTGTAATTCAAAAGAATCCTCTTAAACTAGATGTTAATGTCTCTACCCTTAACTTGTGGTCGGGTATCATTACCAAGGATGATAGCAACCAAACATCTTTACCCAAATATGGCCAACATACATTGCTTCCACGTATTGTTGTTCTTGCCAGAAAACCTATGGCTGCCTTCCATCATGATGTTTGGTAAAGAGGCCATCGGTACAAGTCACAAATGCAGCAATATACACTAAGACAGTAAAATATCAAAAATACCTGTTCGTCCATCCCTCTATCTGCAATCCCAAAGTAAGAACACCTGGATACTAGCTCTTCACAGCAATAGTAGCCATGTATGGTTGAAAAACATGCAGATTTCTGATGAATCTATCTTTTAAAACTGAAAATTAAATCAATCCTACTTTCTAATGATCTGAAACCCTTTTGGTTCATTGATGTCTCATGTTAGCGATCCCTCGATCCATCTCTACCAACAAAAATCCTTAAGTCTTTATGCTAACACAAATTCCCTGGCACCCAAACTGTTGAAGTTACAAGAGTGGAAACCTTTTCTTTCAAAGGCCCAAAAACACTTGATATGACTTTGAGAATGTTGGGCTCTGATATGATATAATGATAACATGAACATAAAGAAAACCAAGATTTCATACATAATGAAAAAGTGAAAGCTTTCTTATAAAGGGCTACAAGATAGTCAGGTCAATACACTTTATGAATGTGGGATAGATCGAGTAACATGGTAAAGTGAAATAAAACATAAGAGCATAAAATAACCAAAAGTCGAAGTGAGATTATTAATGCCTATATCTAATATCTAATTGACCATTATAATCTGAAATTTACTTTCACACTTGCAACTTCATTTGTTGTATATATGAAGAGCACTTTGCTGTCTAAACATTGTGTATTTGCAGATCTGATTTTCAGCATATATTCTCCTGGTGAATGAGTAGTTTCTAGTGCAGTTTGGTATGCTGATTTATCATAAACAATTAGCAGATTTTGTTGACTGATTTGACAAGTATATAGAAGCTAAGAGGGATGACTTGTGGATGTAATGAATTTGTTGTTGATAATTAATTTTCAGATCAGTTATATGTTAGAATTAGTGCCTTCGAAGCTGGAAACATAGTTCCCTTGAAGTACAATTGTTTGGTCTTTATTTTCTTGGGCTGCCTTACGTATTTGGTCGGACAGAAGTGAAAGATATACTGCTGTAATATATATTTCAGATTCAGCCCCGAGGCTGAGTTCACAAGAAATAGATCCATTGAACACAAGGTTGAGATGAAACTTATGAATTTGAGTTGAGCAACGTTTTCTCAAAATTTCCACAAAGCAGAGTATAAGCATGAGCTGCATTATAACATTTCCAGAGTCCACATTATAACATTTCCAAAGTCCAAGGTGGGGGTATTAACAAAAATTTGGGCAGTTAACATCGTAGAATGCTCATGTAAAACTAGCAATGTTAGTCCACACTCAATGTACAAGGAAACAATGATATGGAGATGAAAAAGATTCAAGATTCAAAAGACATTTATAATAGGAAACATTCAGTAAGACGTCAAACCACAAATACAATACATAATATAAAAACAGACTGATGAAGCCCACAAATGTTAGGAACTCTACTTGGAAATTTGTCATTCCCTGCATCTGGTAGAGCGCTGATATGACATAAAAAGATCATATATGTACAGCTATGCCCTTGTAATGTCTTCCAAATGTATATAAGTATATGAGATCTACCACAAAGGCCCACTTGTATATTATTTTTAAAAAACGCAGTGATCATTTGGAATTTCAGATAATCCCCACTCCTTGACAAAGAAAGGAGGTTGGACCTAGTTCAAGTTGGAACCAAACATCTTGCAAAGTCCTAAATCTATTAGAAAATAAGACCCAGCTAACTCTTTACATTTATTTATAAGAGANTCATTTGGAATTTCAGATAATCCCCACTCCTTGACAAAGAAAGGAGGTTGGACCTAGTTCAAGTTGGAACCAAACATCTTGCAAAGTCCTAAATCTATTAGAAAATAAGACCCAGCTAACTCTTTACATTTATTTATAAGAGAAGAAACAGAGAACAAAGATGGGATTCGTAAGGAAGGGACCTAATTGTTAAGTTACCCATGCTGTTGAGACTACTTGCCTATAGCTCTTAACCATGTACAGATATTTTGCACAAAGTTGGAGAGTGAATCATTGTGACAAAGCATATCAATCATTTATAGCTATTTTCTATTCAGTGGATATTGCAGTTTAGACACATTTGCAGTTGCCAGTGGGAAAGAGAGGACAGATTGACAACTCATAGTTACTGACTGATGTGAACAACTAATTAATCATCTTTCATAAAAAGATGAAAAATAAGCCGTTAAACATGGCCAACAATAACAAATTTATAACACTACATCCTGTACGAAACAATTCTCTAGACATTGGCATCATAAGAAAAATTAAACTTAGTCCTCGTGTTCAGCGATTCTTTTCAAAAGAAATGAATTTAGTGAAATCTTGAGCAGTGGCAAATTTAGTTGGTTAGAAGGGGGCATTTTTAATAAATTGTTTAAAAAATGTTAACATGTGTTTTTTGTTAAACTTAAAAATTTATTTAAAAAATACATATATTTATAATAAGTTATTAAAAAATGACTTTATCTTTTAGCATTTCCTCGATCTTGACATTCTTTTTGGTCATAATTAAAGTTAAAATTATTTGCATTTGATTGTTGCTTGAATATATGTAATTATAAAGAAATTTATTTGTATAATGGGGACGGTACACCCTCTGGGATTTGAACCTTCTTGAGGAATATATACTATTCAGAATTTTTTKATGCCTATAGATAGGYTTTTTCTGTGTGAGAAGCATTTGCTGAAGSTTCTTTTCATTTTCTCCTTGATATAGAAAATTACAATCTTTTTCTTCTTTTTTAAATGAAATTCCCTTAATTCTCTTTGTAGAACTTWATGGCAAAATTTATCATATATTTTTGCACTAATRAAWTTTTTCTAAATTYCATTGTCCCCGAATTTGAACATGAACAAGAACCAGGTGACTTACAGGGGCAGCAAGTRARAAAAAWCACCATACATACAATAAATAATCAAYATTATAGACCCAAGTAAAATACATGGCCCCAAATAAATTACATGATATCACATGCCATGTTATAAGTTTCAGCAATAACATTGTAGAGCACGGTTGCTTTGTGAGCCAAGTTATAAGAAAGGCTGTGAAGGCCAAGTCCAGTGAGCAATAAATGCTCTAATGTAATACTTAGTCTCTATTACAAATTGAAGAATGCAATTTTATAAGATAAAAGGACAGTAGAGAGAATTGTAACCGATAGCATTTCAGTTGCCAAAGGTTACTGGAGCAATTACTTAACAATTGATCTTCCTGCAATGGTTACCAATCCCATGCAGATCCGAGAGTGGAGTTGTAATTGTAGATGAGACCCGCATATGTTGCTGCAGTCTTTACCAACAAACCCACAATTAAATTTTGTGATTAATTGAAAGGGAAATTTACAGTGCCACAGGAAACAATGCTTGCACATAGGAAGAAACTGCAAGGAATTGCAGGTCCTACAAAGAGGCTTTACAGTTGCAGAACAAGGAGTGAAACTCACATCCTAAGCTCGTGCTTCAAATTCTTTGTAAAGAGATCAAGACTTATGAAAGCTTGTGATCCAGCCTGACAGAAGTTTGCATTCCGGCCTGACCTCATCCATCCCCTTTTGAAAAACAATGGCCCTCCAACTAATTGATATAGCTGCAGAAAACCATCACTTGCTCCAAGGTAAGCCACTTCGACAACTGTTTACAGTCCATCTTTGAATATTTGAAACAGAGGATTCTGCAATAGTTGAGTTTGCTCAACCTCTATGATGGAGTCAATTCGCAAAGGTGCTAGCCGTTCAAGAAAGTCGATAGGCAGAGAGAATGAAGGGTTTGAAACCGTGTGCATTCCAAGATGAGGCAAAATGCCAAGCACAAATGCATTATCAATTCACTTTAATAATGGTGTATGGAACATATCAGAGAGGTTTGAACTTCCAAGGAGGACCTTTAACACGTTCTATCTACAAATGGAGCCAAACTTTATCTCCAACTTTAGATTAGTGAGGGACATTGTGCATCATGTTGTTGCTTGTACTTTGTTTCTGTTTGGCAAGAATATCGCGAGCCTGGTCATGAATTTGCTAAAATCTGACGAGTGAATTATTCCACTTTGTCCAATTCACGTGCCTGAGGACGACTCACAAGAGTATAAGCTACCTAAAGAAGAAAGATCAAGAGTTGCAAGGGTTTAACCATGAGATGTCAAAAGGGGGCTATACCCTATAGTCCTGAATAGCTCTATTATAATCATGTTAAATCAGTGTTACTAGAAAAGCCTGGAAATGAGGCCCAAAAAAATTTCTGGAAACGCTGTACCAATTTTCTCAAACGGGAAAATCATTCGGACCATATTGTGAAATGTTTCATAATTCCAAAAACAATTTGAGCCTAAAAGATCGCATTTCAAACTCAAATCCATCTGGTCGGCAACTGTTTGATTTGGCAAATTGGAAGAAGGGATAAAGTGCAAATTGGCCTCGACCCCCGGGTAGGGTGCAAAGGTATGCACAGACTTCCCTTTCAGATGATTCAAAAATTAAAGAATAAAGGTTATTTTAATCTTAGACGGGTTACAAACTAGGCAAGGTCCACTACTTGGCACCAGCAGAGGTTATCATGAGAAAAAATTGGCCTGGGGCTGAGTATACAAAAGAATAGAAAAGATACACAGATCTCCCAACAGGCAGCAATGTTAGGCTCAAGGAAGAAGAGGATCAGCTAATCTGGTCATTGAATCCAGCTGGAAATTATGTCCCTTGGATAGGCTACAAAGCATTAGCAGAAGGAAAAGACGACCAGCAGATATTTCTCATATACATCTCTGTCTAATATTTGTGGGGGCAAGAACAGTGTTGCAGATGGGCACTTAAAAGCTGGAGTTGGGCTGGAATTAGAAGCCTGGATTTTTTCAGTAATCCAAAATGGACATACTGCAAAATATAATCATGAACCATGGACCTAACAATTGTTTAGATTTGGGAACCTTGGAAAGTGCTCCCCTTGTGTTTGTGAGTCTCTAAAAACAAAGGGGGAGACTATTAGCCTTAATACTTTACTTTATGTTCTAATTTCACTTTGACTTAAGAGATTTAATTCAAAAGTGAAATATGTCACTTAGTCATAAAGTGACAATTAATTCACTTTGTGGGTGAATTAATAGACATATAGAAAACTAAGGAAACTTGAGAAAGTGGGTTTTCTAAGTGAGAATTTTGAGATTAAATCTCATCCACTGATTAGACATGGCTAGATTGAATCTAGGTCATTGATCTTTTAGGTTTGGCCAAAGAGAGGCTAAAGGAGGGAAAAGGGTAAGGATGAGGCTCATTGTTCACCTGAGAGAGTTGAGTGAAGAGAAGGAGAGGAAGTGAGAGTTTAGAAAAGGCAAGGGAGGCGCACTTGAGGAGAAGAGCGCAAGCTACCTTGACAAGGCATTCATGGAGGCCATGCGCATGAGCTAGAGGAGAGGGTGCACCTTGTGTATAGGGGGCGCAAGTCTAGCAGACATGGACTCTTGAGGGCGCAAAAGCTAGAGGAGGAGTGCTTCTAAAGGAGGGAGGCACATTGGCTTGTGAGAAGGAGCTTTCTTGAGGTTGGCGCTTTTGCTTGTGTGTTGGCACTTTTGCTAGAGGAGGGGCACACTTCGTAGTAGTGCGCACCAAGCTAAGGAGAGGAGGTGCTCTTGAGAAGAGAGCGCAAGGTCCAAGGCAAGAGGAAAAGGTCCAAGGCAAGAGGCCAAGGCAAGAGGCAAGGCAAAGACAAGAGGCTTAGCAAGGTGAAGAGGGCGCACCAAGGCAAAGGGCACATTCTTCAAGAGCTAGCGGGCACAAATTTTGAGGGACTCCATTACAAGCTTGAGGACAAGCTTGGATTGTATCGGGTTTCTTGTGTATTTACTTGTTGCAACATTTGCTTTGAGATCTCCAATATATATCTATCTCTCTAACTAGCTTTCCCCATGGGGGGGGGCGGGTTTCCAGGGTCAAGTTGACCAAAAACAAGAAGTGTTCTTTTGTCATGCATGCTTAGTTATTTTCAGCCTAGTTTAGTTGTTAAAAGATCCTAGAGGAGTGTTATATGTTTTAAGGTTTATGTATGTGCTAACAACAGTTACAAAAACACTTGCAAGGGCACCCTAAAAGAGCATTTAACCATCAGTTTGAAGGCAGAATTTTTCAGACCTGTTTGCTGTCCTAAAACAGCAGCAAGGACAGCTTTGTTATCTGAGTCCAACAAGAGGTCAAAGACGGACCTGTTGGGCAGCCTTCTAGTTACTCGAAAACCTACAACTATAGCCATTTCAGTTTCTATATCTGTTTTTGTATAATGATAGACTTTCACTGATCTCTGGATGAAAGACTAATGTACTTTTTTTAATGTCAATGTGTTTCTTTTAGAAGAGGCTACTGATGAAACTGAACAGAAACAACTTACAGTTTTTTGGTGATGACAAATCAGACATATGAATGTCATGTAAAGGACTTAAAAGCACTTATGAATGCTATGGGAATCTGACAATGTAATTTTGTTATACTAATAAAAATACAGATTATTTCCTTGAGAAAAAAAGAATGGAAAATGCCCCAAATAGTATTTAACTTTTAATTAAAATTCTTATTTTAATATTAGAAGTTAAAGTGGGACCCTCATTTCAAGATTTTTGGTAGTGGATTTAAGTGCCAGTGTTCCAGGGTGGGGGTCGCGTCCCCAACATTTCCCACGTCCCCGGAACGAGGGGACTTCTGGGGTGACGTTTCCCCACGTCCCCTTTTTGGGGAGACACAGGGGGGCACAACTCCCCAAGGTGGGGGATGAGTCTCCCCGAAAAGGGGAGTCATGGGCGTCCCCCCGAATTTTTTTTCAAGATAAGGCTTAAAAAACAAAAAATTTAATTTAATAAGACAAAAATTAAAAAACAAATATGTATATAAAAAAAGGATAAAAGTTAAAACACTATTAATTTATTAAATTTTAAAAGATAGATAATTAAAACACTATTAATTTATTAAATTTTAAAAATCGACTCCATGCATAAGATGGATGTAGAGGACCAGTCAATGAGATTTACTCCATGATGGTCATTTTAAAATTTATTTTCTATGTTCATTGATTTTTCAGTTTTAACTTTTGAGTCTTGACTCTAGATACTGATGACCTTAGACCTTGACTCGTCACTCTTTACTATTTTAAGTTTTTGAGTTTGAGTAATTCTAGTTTACTATTTCAGACTTTAGTATCTACTATTTATTATTTTACTAAGTACTAATTAATTAGATTCTAGAATGATGAATTTAATTTTTAAATCAATGTATCAATATTTTTTATTTTACTATTTATGTTTCAACTTTCATTTATGATTTATGAATCAATGTATTTCATTACCAACTTTGAATTTGAATTTTGAATCATGTTTAATAGTTTATATCATTTACAAATTTGAATTTTTAATTTAGTATTTAGTATTTACTGATGAATTTGCATGGGATGAACTTGAATTGTTATTGTTAAGATTTTATCATTATTATTTTTATTTTTTTCATTTTATATTTTATATTTTTTAATTTTTTAATATTATATATGTGACGTCCCCTTGTCCCCCATTTCCCTAAAATCCGTAAAATTTGGGGGTACTTCCATAGGTCCCCCCTATGCGTCTCCCCGCACCCATGTCCCTCTGTCTCGACTCCCGAAGACTTGGTGGAACATTAGATTTAACCCCACTAGACCCTCACATGTAAAAAGTAGAATTTGGGGTGCTTTTCAGCTTTCAGCATACTTGATAGAATTTTATGCATTTCAAGGTTCAAGATTTAAAAAAAAATCCTAGCAAACAATACATCCTACACCTCATGAACCACATAGTTGTACAAACACTACTGATTTGATTATATTATAATGATATTTGCACTTTAGAGACCACTTAGAGCCTTGATGTTTGTCAAATGGTACATCGTGCCTTCCATTTAGCAAGCAGAATCCAACCTAATCGTGCCTAATAGATCTCGGATCAAGGATGAATGTAGACCCATCAGACAGGGGGCGGCGGGGAGAAGCACCTAGCCCCTGCAAAGAGAGGAAGGAGAATGAATCATGGAAGGGAGATAAGCAAATCACACGAGACATGCCTCTGTTCGATACTCACATCCGATCTTATATCTATATCATGTGAACCGTGTTACCATTCCACTGATCAACTCTCTAGTAATGTGCACAAAATGTATCCCTTCCCCTGGTTCCAGATGGTTATGTTGTTCGATGAGGCCCCCCATAATTATTCTAAAATGGCCATTTTCCAAAGCCTTTGTTTGCTCTGGGAAAGAGGCAAGATTGAAAGTCCATAGTTCGCCAGTCACGAGAACAAAAAGCACTCTCCATCGAGAACTAGATGTCTAGCAAGTCTTTCAACAAAAACCTAAAGGTCCAGCTCCTATTATTTATTCGGGAGTTTAATAGAGCTAACCCCATTATTATTATTTAAGGGAGGAAAAGGGTTATTATCAGCTAAGAGACTTTAGCTCATATAGATGAGTGTTGCTCTTGTTTGAAATTCAAGGTAATGAACATTGAATATGGTGTAGAATAGTATTATAAAAATGAACATTGAATATGATGTGCAGAATGATATTTCCAAATTTGAAATATATGAATAGTATTATGGTTTTGTTATGTCTCATTATCTTTTGCCATTTATGTATATCAGTGTGTGTGTGTGTGTGTGTGTGTGTCATTTCCTCATCATACCATATACAACGTCTTCTAAAAAATGGTCGGATTCATTACCCATTTATCCATATGCATTTCAGTGCTACTTTGTAATTAATGAAGGGAAAATTATAATCCCAAGAACAAGGAAGCAAATGATTATACATGCAAAAGAGGACAAGAGTGCAATTGACAACACATAGATTAGTTGAGACAAATGCCCAGCATAGACCAAAAGCCTTTACAAAAACGGCTAATAAAACAAGAATCACGATTGACGAAGATGGCCATTAGAAGCCTAAACTTTGACCAAGCATGTCTAAAGTATAGACAAGGCTGACAAGCTTTTTCAAAGGGAGAGATTGACATATTAAAAGAGACCTTAACAATCATTTTAGAAAACAATCAACTTATACTTGCAAAGATTGTGAATAAGAGAGCACAACTAACAACTTATATAAGTCCATGAGACAATGGGTTCATAGACATCAAGTTGAGTATCCATCATAAACCAAAAGACCACCAAAAATGGCAAATAAAACAAGAATCACAGTCAAGACTACGAATGCCAAGAATCTAAAGTGTGATAAGAGGAAGAGAATAACTTGTTACAAGGGACTATAACATCCATATTACAAAAATGATCGACTACAACAAAGAAACAATCATTCTTATGATTAATGATGGGAAAACCATTAAGAAAGTCCACACTAGCAAATTCCCAAGGACATGAAACCCTAGTTTTTAAAACTGAACCGAGTCATTATCAAACCGCCAAACTAGCCGAGTTGATAGGTGACCGAATCAACCCAACCCGATGCCCGATTTGGTATTGAACAAGCCAGATTGAAGTCGGTTCGATATCAAACCAACCGGATCAAAGCTGGTTCGATATCATACCAGCGGGATTGAATCCGGTTCGATATCAAACCGACCGGATTGAATCCAATTCAATATCAAACCGGTCAAACTAGCCGGTTTGATATCAAACCGATGAGCACAGTTAAATTATTATAGTTGATAATGACAGATTTATTTAACACCGTTAGCCAGTTACTAAGCACTATGGAGACCTTGTAGAGCTCATCCTCAATGAGAATGGGCTTATCATCAGGTAAGAGGAAAGAATATGAAATTTCAAGTTTCTGGTAAAACCTGAAAATGAAATTTTAAATGGCTTAAGAAATTTCAAATATCCTCCTCAAATTTGTTGGTATGGCAATTGTCTACTTTGAACATGAGGAACAAAAGAATATCCAAGTCCAAGAACATTAATTTACCATGTTGGCAACCACTGGAACCAAAGGTCCATAATTAATCATCATAAAAACATAAAAAAATTGCATCAACGGGAACCATTACAGATGCAGGGGGTTGGTCATCTTTATCATTGTTAGATGGCCCTTCCCAACCTTTGGTTGGCAGTTCGGGCTTGGGAACAGTTAATTCCCAACCATCATTATTCTGCTATTGTTTTTCCAGAGGCTTCTCTGCTTCAGAAATTGCAAAGGCCAACAGAGGAAACTTGTCATTTAGTGGTTGGGGAAGGGGGCTACCTGAGCATTATGGAGTGTAGAGGCCATTTAGAGCCTCCTTAATTATGTATTTTGTCGTTGATATGTATTGCAGGTGGTGCCATTTTGATATATACACCCTTACATGTTATATAGATGAGCAAACTTTGCATATTTTGTCTCTAATGGTTTGGAATCATGGTTTGACTTTAAAATAAATACTAAAAATCATTAAAATTTAATTATTTAATGTATTTTTTATTGAATCGACTTGTTGAAATCAAGTCGGTCCGAGTCGATCTAGTTCTAGTTTGATGTTTGGTTCTAGTTTTAAAAACTATGCATGAAACAGCTAAAGGAGTGTACAACCCACGTGTACAATTTACTATAGCTTGGAAATGTACTAAGGTATGTCAAACACGATATGCACTTCACCATCATGTTGCATGATGGGCCTAAAGAAATGCATATACAAGGCACCAAGAGTCTAACACCAAAATAACTTGCAAATTTTGAGTAGTGCAATTCCCATATGAGTCATTAACAAAAGGCTCCATCACCCACATAGTAACTTGCAACATTTCAACCATGCTCGAGGTCAATTAAGATAGGTCCAAATTTTACAACAAATGGGTGCAACAATGTCCAACTCTCAAAGTCATGTTTGCAGGTGTCTGGCACAAAAATAAGCAAAAAGGTCAAAGTTTGACGAAGGCATTAAGCAACTTCCTTTTCACATGCACATTTGTGTATAATGACTTGCACGGATCTATCTTGACCCCAAATATACTAACCATCAAGAGGGATAAAAAAAGACGCAGTATGAACTTCTTTGTGTTTAAAAGATTTGGAGATTAAAAGAAATCTATGTTAGCTTCTACTTTTTGTTTGTTTCGGCTAACTCATTTTCTTTAAAAACACCTCTACTTTTAAAAAAAAATTAATGTCAAACATCAAGAAACATTCATTTTATTTTATTAGCATTACACCAACCCATGAAAAGTTGACATCTCTACCAATTCTATAAGAGGAACTCACTACTCTAAATGCAACTAAGTGGAAGAACTACAAATATATGATCCTCTTCATTTGCCTACGATTCTCTAGCTTACTCTAGTATACAAAAACTATAACCACTTGTAATCAAAGTAGACACTTGTTACCTTGTTGCTGATATAATTTTTCCATCAACAAACATCTTGGACAATGGCATAGAGTTCCTTATCATGTGTGGAGTGTTGTTGCATTGTGTCATTGGAAGTTTAAAAGTGAAAACAAATGGAGTGCCCTTGTTGGAAAAGAACTACTACCATAGCATAATCAAACACATCAAACTCAATCTCAAACAATTGATTGAGATATGATATTGTGGTACAGAACAAAGTACACACTTCAATTTCCCAAGGCCTCACTATTATTTAGCAATCCAAAGAAAAACCTATTTCTTATGATATTGTGGTACAGAACAAAGTAGACACTTCAATTTCCCAAGGGCTCACTATTATTTATCAATCCAAAGAAAAACCTATTTCTTATTATTGCCGCTAATTACCTCATTAAGAAGCCAAGCAATGTGTGAGAAACCAAGAAAAAATTGCCCATAAAAGTTTGCAAGACCAAGGAAGAGGCCAATCTCAAACAGCTTGTATTTTCTCCAAGTCAACATGTATGCATGATTAAATTATAATGAAACCCCAAGTACTAAATTTGCCTCATTGCAAACAAACACAAAGTAGGGCTTGGCACATAAGCTTGTGTTTTTGGAGAGTTAGTAGAGCTAATTGATATGCTCAAGGTGCTCTTTCCATATGTGCTTGTAGATGAGGATGCCATCCATGTATAAACAAACTTACCTATGAACTAGTTTGATATGATAAAGGTCTTCTTTCAAAGTGTTCTACCATAAGATGAGGACATCATTCATAAATGTGAAAAGTTGCAAATGACATTATTCATCAAATATATGAAGGTAGCAACAATATTGGTCAATCCACAACATTAGCTTTTGGGGTTACTCCATAAGTGTTTTCACCTAGCTAGGAGAGCATCAGGTCTCCTAGCCCTTTGGTGATGCTTGATGGATATCTAGATGGCTCGATTTTAGTGGGATTCTTAACCTTGGATAGAATGTTATAGCATTGCACACTTACCTAGGATGTTGTTATCCTATATGGCATGATGACTAATCCAATGGGTGCACACATTGGAGGAGTTGATTTCTTGATTAGGAGAGTGTTAGAAATAAGAAAAATAGAAAACAATGTACTTTTAAAAAAAAATTATATCCACTAGATCAGCATAGAAGATAAACAGATCTGAAACAAACAATATTTCCGAGTACAAAATAAACTATAGCTTACCTCCAGAATCAATGAGAGGTGTACCTGTCACATGTATAAATGTATGCCTCTGTAAGTATGCTCAGATGAAGTTTAGGTTCATAGATCAAACCTCTTAGGGTTTGATCTCTGTCAAAAGAATTGTGGAACAGTTTTGCCATGGATAGTAAACCCAAATGGAAACAACAATAATCCAAAGTCATAAAACAAATAACCCCAATAAGAAACCCTCCAATAGGCAGTGATAGCACAGCAAGGAAATCAATCACAAGAGAAACCCTCAAATCAGAACTGCAAGAGATCAATTATAAGGGAACACTCAGATCACAAGAAAAACACTCAGATCTAGACAACAAGTAAAAGGACCCTTAGATCTGGAATACAAGTGTCAAACCCTCCATAGATCTGGAATACAAGTGTCAAACCCTCCATAGATCTGAAAAACAAGTGTCAAACCCTTCATAGATAGGACAGCAAACTCAGATCTGGAATACAAGTGTCAAACCCTCCATAGATAGGACAGCAAACTTGGATCTGGAATACAAGTGTCAAACCCTCCATAGATCTGGAAAACAAGTGTCAAACCCTTATAGATAGGACAGCAAACATAGATCTGGAATACAAGTGTCAAACCCTTCATAGATAGGACAACAAACACAGATCTGGAATACAAGTGGCAAACCCTTCATAGATAGGACAACAAACTTGGATCTGAGAAAAATGGACAGCAAGTTTGCTAACCCTCCATAAGAACCTCAACTTAAACACACAACACTAGGAGGAGAGTCTGTCGCTGCTAAAACAGACCTGGCAGTCAAAGAAAGGGAGTCGTGGCTCTCATACCCAGCTATAGCAGTAAGGGGTCTAATTTATAGTTAGGGAGAGAGGTTAGGGTAATTAGAATTATATTTAATCATTGACATTTAATTAATATAAATATTAATTAATATGTCAATTAATATTTAATTAAAACCCTAATTACATAAATAAAATCCCCATCCCATAAAACAAGAGTGAAAGCAAAACAACAAGGGGTTACCTTTTAAGACAAAGTCAAGGGGAATTATATAATGGCAAAACATGTCCACATGAGTCTCATGGTGACCTATAAACTTTATCATCACTACATAAGGGGGTACATCAACAATGTGATCAGGTCCATCTTCATAGACACTCCTAGATACATCCCATGAGAGAGGAAGAGGATCACACATCAACACATCCTGGTATTACACCAAGATCTACCTGGTCAAGAACCAGGTTGCCCCAGAGCACATCTGGGGGCCCTAGAACACATCTAGGGTCTTATCCACCAAGGTACAAGACCAAGGATCAACCCATGCATTAAGCAAGGGTTCCCTGGAACACGTCCAGGGGCCCTAGACACATCTAGGGACTTATCTCAACCACCAAGG
>SNQJ01S0031311.1:70802-111630 GCA_010110895.2 Picea sitchensis | reverse complement strand
GGATAAGGCTTAAAAAACAAAAAATTAAATTTAAAAAGACAAAAATTAAAAAACAAATATGTGTATAAAAAAAGGATAAAAGTTTAAACACTATTAATTTATTAAATTTTAAAAGCTAGATAATTAAAACACTATTAATTTATTAAATTTTAAAAATTGACTCCATGCATGAGATGGATGTAGAGGACCAGTCAATGAGATTGACTCCATGATGGTCATTTTAAAATTTATTTTCTATGTTCATTGATTTTTCAGTTTTAACTTTTGAGTCTTGACTCTAGATACTGATGACCTTAGACCTTGACTCGTCACTCTTTACTATTTTAAGTTTTTGAGTTTGAGTAATTCTAGTTTACTATTTCAGACTTTAGTATCTACTATTTATTATTTTACTAAGTACTAATTAATTAGATTCTAGAATGATGAATTTAATTTTTAAATCAATGTATCAATATTTTTTATTTTACTATTTATGTTTCAACTTTCATTTATGATTTATGAATCAATGTATTTCATTACCGACTTTGAATTTTAATTTTGAATCATGTTTAATAGTTTATATCATTTACAAATTTGAATTTTTAATTTAGTATTTAGTATTTACTGATGAATTTGCATGGGATGAACTTGAATTGTTATTGTTAAGATTTTATCATTATTATTTTTATTTTTTTAATTTTATATTTTATATTTTTTAATTTTTTAATATTATATATGTGACGTCCCCTTGTCCCCCATTTCCCTAAAATCCGTAAAATTTGGGGGTACTTCCACAGGTCCCCCCTATGCGTCTCCCCGCACCCACGTCCCTCTGTCTCGACTCCCGAAGACTTGGTGGAACATTAGATTTAACCCCACTAGACCCTCACATGTAAAAAGTAGAATTTGGGGTGCTTTTCAGCTTTCAGCATACTTGATGGAATTTTATGCATTTCAAGGTTCAAGAGTTAAAAAAAAAACTAGTAAACAATACATCCTAAACCTCATGAACCACATAGTTGTACAAACACTACTGATTTGATTATATTATAATGATATTTGCACTTTAGAGACCACTTAGAGCCTTAATGTTTGTCAAATGGTACGTCGTGCCTTCCATTTAACTAGTAGAATCCAACCTGATTGTGCCTAATAGATCTTGGATCAAGGATGAATGTAGACCCATCAGACAGGGGGCGAGGGGGAGAGGCGCCTGGCCCCTGCAAAGAGGGGAAGGAGAATGAATCGTGGAAGGGAGAGAAGCAAATCACACGGGACGTGCCTCTGTTTGATACTCGCATCCGATTTTATATCTATATCATGTGAACCGTGTTACCATTCCACTGATCAACTCTCTAGTAATGTGCACGGAATGTATCCCTTCCCCTGGTTCGAGATGGTTATGTTGTTCGATGAGGCCCCCCATAATTATTCTAAAATGGCCATTTTCCAGAGCCTTTGTTTGGTCTAGGAAAGAGGCAAGATTGAAAGTCCATAGTTCGCCAGTCACAGGAACAAAAAGCACTCTTCATCGAGAACTAGATGTCTAGCACGTCTTTCAACAAAAACCTAAAGGTCCAGCTCCTATTATTTATTCAGGAGTTTAATAGAGCTAACCCCATTATTATTATTTAAGGGAGGAAAAGGGTTATTATCAGCTAGGAGACTTTAGCTCATATAGACGAGTGTTGCTCTTGTTTGAAATTCAAGGTAATGAACATTGAATATGGTGTAGAATAGTATAATAAAAATGAACATTGAATATGATGTGCAAAATGATATTTCCAAATTTGAAATATATGAATAGTATTATGGTTTTGTTATGTCTCATTGTCTTTTGGCATTTATGTATATCAGTGTGTGTGTGTGTGTCATTTCCTCATCATATCATATCCAGCGTCTTCTAAAAAATGGTCAGATTCATTACCCATGTCTCCATATGCATTTCAGTGCTACTTTGTAATTAATGAAGGGAAAATTATAATCCCAAGAACAAGGAAGCAAATGATTATACATGCAAAAGAGGACAAGAGTGCAATTGACAACACATAGATTAGTTCAGACAAATGCCCAGCATAGACCAAAAGCCTTTACAAAAACAGCTAATAAAACAAGAATCACGATTGACGAAGATGGACATTAGAAGCCTAAACTTTGACCAAGCATGTCTGAAGTATAGACAAGGCTGACAAGCTTTTTCAAAGGGAAAGATTGACATATTAAAAGAGACCTTAACAATCATTTTAGAAAACAATCAACTTATACTTGCAAAGATGGTGAATAAGAGAGCACAACTAACAACTTCTATAAGTCCATCAGACAATGGGTTCATAGACATCAAGTTGAGTATCCATCATAAACCAAAAGACCACCAAAAATGGCAAATAAAACAAGAATCACAGTCAAGACTATGAATGCCAGGAATCTAAAGTGTGATAACCTTAGAGGAAGAGAATAACTTGTTACAAGGGACTATAACATCCATATTACAAAAATGATCAACTACAACAAAGAAATGATCATTCTTATGATTAATGATGGGAAAACCATTGAGAAAGTCCACGCTAGAAAATTCCCAAGGACATAAAACCCTAGTTTTTAAAACTGAACCGGGTCATTATCAAACCGCCAAACTGGCCGAGTTGATAGGTGACTGAATCAACCCAACCCGATGCCCGGTTTGGTATTGAACAAGCCAGATTGAAGTCGGTTCGATATCAAACCGACCGGAACGAAGCTGGTTCAATATCATACCAGCCGGATTGAATCTGGTTCGATATCAAACCGACCGGATTGAATCCGATTCAATATCAAACCGGTCAAACTGGCCGGTTTGATATCAAACCGGTGAGCACAGTTAAATTATTATAGTTGATGATGACAAATTTATTTAACACCGTTAGCCAGTTACTAAGCACTATGAGGACCTTGTAGAGCTCATCCTCAATGAGAATGGGCTTATCATCGGGTAAGAAGAATATGAAATTTCAAGTTTCTGGTAAAACCTGAAAATGAAATTTTAAATGGCTTAGGAAATTTCAAATATCCTCCTCAAATTTGTTGGTATGGCAATTGTCTACTTTAAACATGAGGAACAAAAGAATATCCAAGTCCAAGAACATTAATTTACCATGCTGGCAACCAATAGAACCAAAGGTCCATAATTATTCATCATAAAAACATAAAAAATTTGCATCAACAGGAACCATTACAGATGCAGGGGGTTGGTCATCTTTATCATTGTTAGATGGCCCTTCCCAACCTTTGGTTGGCAGTTCGGGCTTGGGAACAGTTAATTCCCAACCATCATTATTCTGCTATTGTTCTTCCAGAGGCTTCTCTGCTTCAGAAATTGCAAGGGCCAACAGAGGAAACTTGTCATTTAGTGGCCGGGGAAGGGGGATACCTGAGCATTATGGAGTGTAGAGGCCATTTAGAGCCTCCTTAATTATGTATTTTGTTGTTGATATGTATTGCAGGCGGTGCCATTTTGATATATACACCCTTAAATGTTATATAGATGAGCAAACTTTGCATATTTTGTCTCTAATGGTTTGGAATCATGGTTTAAATTTAAAATAAATACTAAAAATCATTAAAATTTAATTATTTAATGTATTTTTTATTGAACCGGCTTGTTGAAATCAAGTCGGTCCGAGTCGATCTGGTTCTGGTTTGATGTTTGGTTCTGGTTTTAAAAACTATGCATGAAACAGCTAAAGGAGTGTACAACCCACATGTACAATTTACTATAGCTTGGAAATGTACTAAGGTATGTCAAACACGATATGCACTTCACCATCATGTTTCATGATGGGCCTAAAGAAATGCATCTACAAGGCACCAAGAGTCTAACACCAAAATAACTTGCAAATTTTGAGTAGTGCAATTCCCATATGAGTCATTGACAAAAGGCTCCATCACCCACATAGTAACTTGTAACATTTCAACCATGCTCAAGGTCAATTAAGATAGGTCCAAATTTTACAACAAATGGGTGCAACAATGTCCAACTCTCGAAGTCATGTTTGCAGGTGTCTGGCACAAAAATAAGCAAAAAGTTCAAAGTTTGACGAAGGCAATAAGCAACTTCCTTTTCACATGCCCATTTGTGTATAATGACTTGCACGGATCTATCTTGACCCCAAATATATTAACCATCAAGAGGGATCAAAAAAGACGAAGTATGAACTTCTTTGTGTTTAAAAGATTTGGAGATTAAAAGAAATCTATGTTAGCTTCTACTTTTTTTTGTTTCGGTTAACTCATTTTCTTTAAAAACACCTCTACTTTTAAAAAAAATGTCAAACATCAAGAAACATTCATTTTATTTTATTAGCATTACACCAACCCATGAAAAGTTGACATCTCTACCAATTCTATAAGAGGAACTCACTTCTCTAAATGCAACTAAGTGGAACAACTACAAATATATGATCCTCTTCAGTTGCCTACGATTCTCTAGATTACTCTAGTATACAAAAACTATAACCGCTTGTAATCAAAGTAGACACTTGTTACCTTGTTGCTGATATAATTTTTCCATCAACAAACATCTTGGACAATGGCATAGAGTTCCTTATCATGTGTGGAGTGTCGTTGCATTGTGTCATTGGAAGTTTAAGAGTGAAAACAAATGCAGTGCCCTTGTTGCAAAAGAACAACTACCACAGCATAATCAAACACATCAAACTCAATCTCAAACAATTGATTGAGATATGATATGTGGTACAGAACAAAGTAGACACTTCAATTTCCCAAGGGCTCACTATTATTTATCAATCCAAAGAAAAACCTATTTCCTATTATTGCCGCTAATTACCTCATTAAGAAGCCAAGCAATGTGTGAGAAACCAAGAAAAAATTAACCATAAAAGTTTGCAAGACCAAGGAAGAGGCCAATCTCAAACAGCTTGTATTTTCTCCAAGTCAACATGTATGCATGATTAAATTATAATGAAACCCCAAGTACTAAATTTGCCTCATTGCAAACAAACACAAGGTAGGGCTTGCTATATAAGCGTGTGTATTTGGAGAGTTAGTAGAGCTAATTGATATGCTCAAGGTGCTCTTTCCATATGTGCTTGTAGATGAGGATGCCATCCGTGTATAAACAAACTTACCTATGAACTAGTTTGATATGATAAAGGTCTTCTTTCAAAGTGCTCTACCATAAGATGAGGACATCATTCATAAATGTGAAAAGTTGCAAATGACATTATTCATCAAATATATGAAGGTAGCAACAATATTGGTCAATCCACAACATTAGCTTTTGGGCTTACTCCATAAGTGTTTTCACCTAGCTAGGAGAGCATCAGGTCTCCTAGCCCCTTGGTGATGCTTGATGGATATCTAGATGGCTCGATTTTAGTGGGATTCTTAACCTTGGATAGAATGTTATAGCATTGCACACTTACCTAGGATGTTGTTATCTTATATGGCATGATGACTAATCCAATGGGCACACACATTGGTGGAGTTGATTTCTTGATTAGGAGAGTGTTAGAAATAAGGAAAATAGAAAACAATGTACTTTTATAAAAAAATCTATCCACTGGATCAGCATAGAAGATAAACAGATCTGAAACAAACAATATTTCTGAGTACAAAATAAACTATAGCTTACCTCCAGAATCAATGAGAGGTGTACCTGTCACATGTATAAATGCATGCCTATGTAAGTATGCTCAGATGAAGTTTAGGTTCATAGATCAAACCTCTTAGGGTTTGATCTCTGTCAAAAGAACTGTGGGATAGTTTTGCCATGGATAGTAAACCCGAATGGAAACAGCAATAATCCAAAGTCATAAAACAAATAACCCCAATAAGAAACCCTCCAATAGACAGTGATAGCACAGCAAGGAAATCAATCACAAGAGAAACTCTCAAATCAGGACTGCAAGAGATCAATTATAAGGGAACACTCAGATCTGGACAACAAGTAAGAGGACCCTTAGATCTGGAATACAAGTGTCAAACCCTCCATAGATCTGGAATACAAGTGTCAAACCCTCCATAGATCTGGAAAACAAGTGTCAAACCCTTCATAGATAGGACAGCAAACTCAGATCTGGAATACAAGTGTCAAACCCTCCATAGATAGGACAGCAAACTTGGATCTGGAATACAAGTGTCAAACCCTCCATAGATCTGGAAAACAAGTGTCAAACACTTCATAGATAGGACAGCAAACACAGATCTGGAATACAAGTGTCAAACCCTTCATAGATAGGACAGCAAACACAACTCTGGAATACAAGTGTCAAATCCTTCATAGATAGGACAACAAACTTGGATCTGAGAAAAATGGACAGCAAGTTTGCTAACCCTCCATAAGAACCTCAGCTTAAACACACGGCACTAGGAGGAGAGTCTGCAACTGCTAAAACAGACCTGGCAGTCAAAGAAAGGGAATCGTGGCTCTCATACCCAGCTATAGCAGTAAGGGGTCTAATTTATAGTTAGGGAGAGAGGTTAGGGTAATTAGAATTATATTTAATCATTGACATTTAATTAATATAAATATTAATTAATATTTAATTAAAACCCTAATTACATAAATAAAATCCCCATCACATAAAACAAGAGTGAAAGCAAAACAACAAGGGGTTACCTTTTAAGACGAAGTCAAGGGGAATTATATAATGGCAAAACATGTCCACATGAGTCTCATAGTGACCTATAAACTTTATCGTCACTGCATAAGGGGGTACATCAACAATGTGATCAAGTCCATCTTCATAGACACTCCTAGATACATCCCATGAGAGAGGAAGAGGATCACACATCAACACATCTTGGTATTACACCAAGATCTACCAGGTCAAGAACCAGGTTGCCCCAGAGCACATCTGGGGGCCCTAGAACACATCTAGGGTCTTATCCACCAAGGTACAAGACCAAGGATCAACCCATGCATTAAGCAAGGGTTCCCTGGAACACGTCCAAGGGCCCTAGACACATCTAGGGAATTATCTCAACCACCAAGGAACATATCCAAGGATCAATCCAAGCACTGAGCAAGGATTCCCTGTAACACATCCAAGGGCCCTAGACACATCTAGGGACTTACTGCTTGGTCCAAGACCAAGAACCCCAGTCATCTACTGGGGGCCCTCACAAGGGTTTTTCTGCTTGGTTCTAGACCAAGAACCCCAGTCATCTGTTGGGGGCCCACACAAGGGTTTTTCTGCTTGGTTCTAGACCAAGAACCCGAGTCATTTACTGGGGGCCCTCACAAGGGTCTTTTGCCATGGCTCTCACTGCTTAGTCTCATACCAAGAAACCCCAGGAGTGTGTTGGGGGCCCTAGTCTACAACTAAGGTCTTTTCCATCCTCTGGAGAATGGCTCTTGTAGCTGCATTAATTTTAACAGAGAGGTACCTACCTAGAAGGATGAGCATTAGGCACGTGAAGGAAGACACTTATCCCTAGGAGCATGAGACCATGTGACATACAAATTGGAGGTTAGATACTTGACTTGAGGACTCTTAGGATGAGGAGTGTACTTCATGGAGGTTGGTTGTCAACCTAAACACATGTTGAGGAGACATAATGGATGCTAATGCTTGAAGATGTTCTTATAGTCCTTGCTTGTGTAATGCAAGAGGACAATGGGGCTTAAGCTCATCCTAGAGAAGAAGATAGGCTTTAAAAAAGTTGAAGACTTGGATACAAGCTTGAGTTAGTCAGACTTTGTATCATCTTATAGAGGTTGTGGCTCTAGTTGTGAAGCAAGAGGAGGTAACACTAGGATTCCAACCTTGGAGAAGGCATAAAGAAGAGAGCCAAAGCTTTGAGTGATATTGCAACCTTGTTCTTGTGTGATACAAGATCATGGAGTGTTAGATGAGTAATAACGCTTGATGAGTGGAGTCATCTTGAGCTTGGTATGATTTGTTGCTTCGAAGAAGACTTGTGTATGATGCTCTAAAGTTCTATGGAGGTCTTGGTGCTTGTGTTGATGTAAGATTTGAAGGCCTAGTCTCAAACTCTAAGTTATACATGAAGACATGGAGGTTGGTGTGAAAGTTGTCTTGTAAGCATTGAATTTGTATGATGCATGTTGGTTAGGGGGTTTGTAAACCCTAAGGAAGACAAGAGCACTAGTGCGGAGACCTAGAGCATGGCGAGATGCTTTAATTGGAGGACTTGGAGCTTACTGTGATGCCATGCTTGATGGAGGTCAATGAATGCCTTGCTTGGGCAAGTACTTGTCATGTGATGTGATGAAGTACTTAGAGGTACACTTGTGTGATGCAAGTGATGGAGGGACCAGCTTTGATTAGGAGAGATTCCTGGCTTGAAGGAGCTGGAGGTTATGGTTTGACAGTTAATGTGCTACCAGTTTGTTGTGGTTAGTAGGTTACCCTAACTAGGCTTGGAGAGCATTGTGCACTGTATGTACCAGCTTATCACAAGCTGTTGGTATGTATTTGTACTTCATTCTTACATTAATATGGTGTCCACTGCTGTCTTAAATTTCTGTACTTGCAGATCTGATTTACAGCTTATTTCTCATAACAATTTTAGTTAGTAGGGCTGGTTTATTATGCTGATTTGATATAACAATAGGCAAATTACTTGGGTGAATTGACAAGTAAAGAGAAGCTAACCAAGCAAATTTGTAGCTGGCATAAGTCTGCTGTAATAAAATTAAATTCAGATCTGGTTTGTACTTGGGGATGTGCTCTTAAGGGCTGGGAATCATCTCCCGAGTTTCTATATGATTTAATGTTTGTTTCCTTGAGCTGCCTAGTTGATTGATTGATGGAGAAATGATTTGTATGCTGTTGTAAGTGATAAAGATTCATTCCTAAAGCTGAAAGTTCATTAGGAAACAGACCCAAGAAACCCTAAGTAGGGTTGAGGTCTGAGTTGCAAAAAAGCACTGAAAATTACTAGGAAGCACTCAACTAATGAATTTCTAACACACAACACGTGACAAGCCACTCATGAAACCCGCCCTTAATTTTGAAGGTGGTATTCCAAACATCCTCGACTTGTGTGGTAACTTGGTAGTAATCAAACTTGCAATCAATCTTTGTAAAGGACGTCCCTCCATGAAGCTAGTCTAAAAGGTCATAAAGAGGGTATAGCTTCTTTATTCCAACCTTGTTCAAGGCTCAACTATCGCAATGAATTGTCTTTCTTAAATGCCATGACGTCACAATATGAAGAGTTGGGTCAAATGCAACCTCATAAATAGAGAGGTCCAAAGGGTAGGGGAGACCACGGTACCAAATTGAATTTCCAGGGTACCTTTGGACTCTTCAAAGGCATCACCAAATGGCTGTAGAAGGGTGTAAAGTTTCTACTTCAAGGTTGGCATGTCAATTGACAGCTCCTGCAAAGTGCCAACAATCTTCTTCTTCGTGGACTCTAGCAAATCGTAAGAACAAACTTTTTCACTCGCAAGATCAACTTGCAAAATTACTTCGCAGATACTAGAGTAACACTTTTTCGAAAGGTATTCCAAGATATTATACTTAACATTAATGACTTTTAATAACTAAACCATGAGATAAAGATACACAGATTGCATACCTCCATAAAGGCACAACTAGCAATTGCCCCTGGTGGTGCAAAGTTACACCCATAAAATGTAGTGTTAGAACTTAGAATGTTGCAGAATTAAATATATATTTCAAATATACAAGTTTAGTTAGAATATTAATACAGTAATTTCAAAAGAGTATAATTTCATTTGTTTAAGATTTTGAATCTTATGTGAATTTGACCATAAACGTATAAGTTTACAAGGGGCATGAATCAATAATGGGTTACTTTGTTTAGACACGGTTGTGACAAGAGCTAGATTAGGAAGGGATATTTTTCTTTCTCAAAATTTTCACCATTGATCTCTCTTAGACTATAGATTTCATTTTACTCGTCTACACATGGAAGTGACAACAATAAACTTGGAAAGACTCACAACCGCCTTAGATATTCTAAACACAAATTTATTCCCATTAGTGCTAACATTTTATAAAAGATGTGTTCATATGACAAGTTTAATTAGCCAACTACATGCCCACCACTCTTATCTTACATTATTTTGTTAAAATGTAGTATTAAAATTTTGGAAGGCAAAAACTCGTTATGATAATGATGCATTTCTTCTGTGAAGAAACATAACTTGCTCAAGTCCAAGGTTCGAGAGAAAGGTGCTTTGAGAATTTGCTCCTACTAGATTTGGATGAAGGCTACAAAGGCATAGATTCGTTGACAAACATAATTGAATATATTATTGGACTAGCATGAGACAATGGGGACCAAGATTCATCCTTCCATGAGAAAAAAACCAGTGTTGAGCATACCTTGGTCATCAAGGGGGCCTAAAATTGAATCAATTACCTCTACAACCCCAATTGACCTTCCCACCTCCTCACTATGAGAAACAAAAAAGGATATTTAGCACAAGGCTAACTCTGTTTCGAGATAGAACACAAACCAATTTCACAAACCTCCATTCATTTGGTCCCACCTTTCAAAACAGAGGCAAAACTTTGACTGACCCCCCAAAAGGAAACACTATCTTTATGCATTGTCTGGATTCGTGTTATCAAAACTGGACCAAAACAAATGAAACCGATCAATCGAACTAGTTTTGGAACCATATGAGTCCAATGCAGTGTTTCAAAGAAAACCAATCAGTTTTGTACCAAACCGATCAGTTTCGTACAAAACCAACCTTGAAGCACCAAACCAGCCAATTCCATACGACACCATACAACACAACTACGGACCACCAAATCTTAAAAAAAAATTCTTAAAAGCAAATGATTACTTAAAGAGCAAGCAAAATACCTACCCCTAGGGCACTACTTGATCCGGATTATTTTCGGCACGAAATGAGAGCGGAGATATAATAAAGAAATGCACAGAGATATCGCATATATCCAGTAACATAACAGAAATATATCAGAGATGCAACCATAAACACAGAGATACATGATTTCTATTAATGAAAGAAATGTACAGAGACTGTCAAAATACAGAGTGAAAGACTCGCTTGAATGGTGGCAACTTATCTCTTAGAAGAGATGTGACGGCTACTCGCATTCGCAAGAAGATCATTACAATGAGGCTCTGAAGGCCTTTTTACAATAAACGGGAATGCCAAAAGTCCTAGACATCCAAAAACCTAACCCTAGAAGATGAAGCGCCAAAAGTCATGTGGGCCCCGTTTGGGTAAGTGAGTACATCAACTTCCCGGGGNGATGAAGCGCCAAAAGTCATGTGGGCCCCGTTTGGGTAAGTGAGTACATCAACTTCCCGGGGTCGTAACTTTTGCATACGATCTCCGTTTTAGGCGTGTGATAGCTCGTTGGAAAGGTATCGTCAAGGAGATTCATTTTGGGGGCTCAATTATGCCTTCGACTATCATTGAGAACCTCGATCTCGAAAAACCTTCATTTAGGCCCTCAAAATAGCCCCGGAAGTTAAAACCTGCTAAAAATAGTAAATTGCCAAAATTGCCAGAAAACAGTTTTGAGCCAGTCGGAAAAGGTAGGTGGCCACCGATATCCACCTGGATCACTACTAAAGCTATCTAAAGAGGTCACCACCCTCCATTTTACTCACGCAATTCTTAATGAGGTCCACCCCTAGAAATTAATGGTAATATTAAGTTCTTAAAGTAAAAGTGACATTCTCCTTTATATCCCTTTGCTATGACATTCTCATTTATATTCCTTTTATATACGTGGCATTCTCCTTTATATTCCTTTTCTATCATTTTTCTTAAATTTTTAACATTACCATTAATTGTTTCAGGATGTTTGAGTGTGGTTCCAACCTCATTGGACTACTTCACATGGAGAAACAAGAATTTCAGATCCCATTCAAAATTCAACAATCTTGACAGTTTTCAAGATTTTAGGATTGGTAGGATTGCAATGTTTCCACTAGATTCTATCATGTATGAGGGTATAGAGCTGGCATTTAATCAAGAGCACCAGGCCATCTATGTATGGAACTAGCATTTAATAAAGAGCACCAAGCCCTCTATGTAACTTGATGTTGGTGGCATTGATTGTTGAACTTCTCTGTCGTGACCCTAGTGATAATGTACCCTTCACTCAAGCAAAATCACTCATTAGGCATGTTAAGGTTTTCTTATCTTATTTTAATGCCTAGAGAGTGATATTGATGACAAGGATCCAAACATAGGCAATGATTTTGATGATATGTAGTTATTTGTTGTAGCATGATTTATTTTTACTCTAGAGGCCATTGAGAGCCTCTTTGTTGATGTATTCTAGTTCAAAGATAGATTGCAATTGGTGCTAATTTGGTTATATGCACCCTTACTTGTTATATACATGAGAAATTTGTGTATAATGGTTTGGATTCAAATGGATGCACATGAACATATATCTTTTTTTTTCAAAATTTGAATGTTTATGTATTTTTTGGTCAAGTGGTTTTTTGGTCCGATTTTTTTTCAATTCTAGTCTGGTTCTGATTTTTGGGTCAATCGATTCGATTACCAGTCTGATTTTGATAACATTGATCTGGATGAGTAGCCAATGATGTGCAACAAAGGGGAGGACTAGCATACATGAGGCAATGATAAAAATCAACCACTCAAGCATTGGCATTCATGAAAAGAGGGAGCGGCATCAATCATCTTATAAGCCATAGCACACACATGATTTCAATAACTACAATTATGGGCCATGGCCCATAAGGAGCAGTGTGATATTTATCGACGATACATTGCAAGTCACTCTCCAAGCAAATAATGTTGACGATAATTATCATGATAGTTTCAGTAATTATCACGAGTCAATGGAAATTATCACCCTGTCCACATCAATCTCACCTTATAATTGAATTCTTGGTCTTTTAACCCTCATTTTGCAAAAGTGAGTTAGGGGATTCAGCTCGGATATTGTGACCATTTTCCATCGAGAAAACAAGGGGAAATCTATTGTTTTCATTGCCATGATTCATCTCATGAAACACGTTTATTTTTGTTTCGATGAGATTTTGTATCATCCTATCAGGAGTTATGACTCAAGATAGATATATTTCACTATCAATGTGTGGTGTGCCACTTGACATCTTATATATCAATTTTGTTTTCATATTTATGTAGCAACATGTTTGTTTGATGTTGTTGTTTGATGACTATTTTTGTATTTTAAGTTTCTCACTATTTCCCCCAAAAATTGCAAATAATATATATTCCAAACCCTTGACCATAACTCCATCGAGACAATAAATGTAACATTGACCACAAATGTTAAAACATGCCCCCCGACCTATATTCAACAAATAAAATTATGCATCCAAAGAAATTTCTCCTCAATTGTCAAGGTTCACAGATATTAATGATCGTATCAATATCCATGCAAACATATAGTTAGCCTTAACATGAACAAATAATTAAAATCTTAAATAGCAATGACCACTAAAAACAAACAATTTTTTGTTGTCAACACCATGAAATTCTTTGACTACATACTTGACACAATAATTAGGCTTGGCTACTATTGCATTTGCTAACAAAATCAATGAACAAGTTATAACTACCAAAGGGCCCAAACAAACCAATTTTTGGACCATACTTACATATCACTAAGGGATGTTTATTGAGATTTTAGAAAAAAAATACCCGAGGGCAATGAATTGTAAACAATTGGATTGCTCTCACCTCATAACAATTGATGTTGAGATCGTGTTGAGTAGTTCTACCAATAGTATCAATCATTCTTTGACCTAAACATTTTCTTCTACTTACACAACTAGACAATATGCATCTCGAGTTAACTTTAGGTTTCATACTTCAATATCTTAAGTTTCTCGTTATCATAAATGTCCATACGAATGGACATGTTATGGAACTTGAATGTATACTTTGGCACAGTTTGGCCAAGCTTTCCATACCAATACACGCACTTGTCTTCTAAGTATCCAATAAAAAAAATTTATTAAAGGATGTCTTTAAAAACATTCCATCGTTTAGTGGGTTCTTGTCAAGCATCCTAACACTATTGCTATGCAAGTGCTTCACACAAACAAAGTGTGATTGGTACACATTTGAGTAGTAAAGGAAATCTTTCTTCATCATCAAATTGATTTCATTATGTCCAGATATTGCAACCATTCTTCAAGTGTTGAGAGTTTTAGCATCAATTTCATCCTTGAACAATGGTATGTCAAGGTCAATTTGCACCTCAAACGACCTTTGTGCACCAAATACAAACTAGGGTTTATAAGCAACGTAAGACGTTGGTTGCATTGAAGGATTAAGACACGTAAATTATGCAAATTGGTCATAGAATTCCTTGAGTTGCTTCTCTGAGCCAAGTTGCATGGACATCAATATTTAAAATTTTAAATACGAGCATGTTAATACAAGATATACTAATAAAAAAGTATACTATATTAGGAATATTATATTTACATCAAATATTATAATAGCATATTTTATTATAATAACAATAACAGTTCAAAAATAAATTATATAATTTAAAACTTTAATATATTAAAAAATTTAGCATATAATTAYATTTTTTTAATTCAAATATATACTACAACCAACCCACAACATAAAATATAAAATTGAATTAGATTTTTGAAAAGTATAATTTCTAACAAATTAAAATAAACATACAATGTCGTGAACCCCCTTAAAATAAATTCAAAAACATATAATTTTTAAACATTTTACAAATTAAAATGCAAGGTACCATGTCATCAATCCCATATACCATAAACAAAGGATTTGACAAYGACTCCCCAAGAGGCCTTGTGATAGAGGAATTGACAAAAGCATCATCRTTCCCCATAAATAGCTACCCACAACTACTAGGGTCCTCAAAAGCCCTTAAAACTACAAAGGCACATGGTAATCCCCATAACCATTGTGGGGGTGACATCAATCAGTACGATTTTCTTTTAATTTATATATTTTCTTCTAGGTATTTAGGAAAGGACCGTATCAAAATACAAAAAAGTGTCACATCTAGATCTAGATGCATATCAACTTGTATCAAGAGAATGTCAAGGGAATTCATGTATTTAGTATGAGAAGAGTTTCCAAGGCTTTGTCTATTTAATTTTGAACTAATGCAAGGGTCTCAAGCCCACTCAAAAGAGAAGAGCCCTAATTGGTAGCTATCTATGCTCTGATACCTACTAATGCATGCACCCAAAGGAAGTCACAAGGACAACAGCAGATTGTAAACAATGGCAGGGTTATAAGAGTTTGTAGAGATAAGTAAAAACAGCAAGCATAAACACACACACATGACAGAGTATGAGAGTAACAAAGCCCTAAGAATGGTTGTGGAAGCTATGACCTGTAAGCTAACAACGTAATTCTAAGATGCAAGTGCAATGATACAAAAAAGCCTCTCTCGCACACATTTGGTATTATATAAAAAAATGTATTATTTTATATGAAAACTTAAATGTAGGCGAAGAGTCATGACGATTGACTTTCCAATTGCCAACAGTTGCTGGAGAATTTCCTGGACAGTTGATATTTCTGCAACGGTTACCAATCCTGTGCAGATCTACAGAGTGAAGTTGCAGCTGTAAAGAAGGCCCACATTATGCTTCAGCAGTCTTTGCCAACAAACCCGTAAAGAAGGTTTGCAATTAGTTGAAAGTTCCACGAAGAAAGTTCACAGTTATGAAAGAAACCACACTTCCTGGTCTGCGAAGGAAGACTCTGAGGAATGCTGCCTATCTCGCATTGAGGGTTTTAGTGGGTGCAAAACAAAAGATGAAACACGGGGAGGGCTTTGGCTCTAATTATTTGTTTATCATATTTATCATTCAAATGTACATTTGAAAATGTTTATCTAAATCATTTCAACCACAAGCTAAACCCCACAAAAAGAACAAGCCCGCAAACTAGGCACCAGAAAAAAGAACAATCCCACAAACTCGAAAATATGAATGCAGAACCCCAATACACAATTTTAAGTGACAAGGGAGATAAGATAAGATAACATAATTTTATCAATGTCTAAGGAATGACCACAAATGTAAGCCAATGGAACCAAAAAAGTACATCCAGTGTGCGAGTGCCAAATCAATACTCGAAGCAGAAAATGAGAGAAGGAACTAAGTGTCTAACTAAAATCTATGGTGCAAGTACAAAAAGTTTCGGTGCAAGAAACAGAGGAGAAGACACCTGACATCCATATATCTAGCCAAGAGAAGATATAAAAGGTCCAAGTACAAAAAGTCAACAGAGGAGAAGACATCTGGCATCCATACATACTAGTAAGAAACAGAAGGGAAGACCCCTGTGACCTGACGTCCATATATTCTAGCATTACTGATTTTTATCGGGGAAATAATATTACCACAATCGACTGCAGGCCGCTTCACAATAAATGATAATTTACAATTCCTCGAAAATCTAACTAAGGGCAACTTCCAACAAAAAATGTAGAAGTATCCTTTATAATACAGAGTTTAAATTCAAATACGTGCAATTAAATTGCTTAACATATATTATCAGGGACTATAATAGAGAGAGAAACTTATAACAGAATGCGAGGGAAGCTCAGTGTATCCGCAAATTTTTAACTGAAAACGACGACTATTGTATCGGCCAATTTTTTCCTTGCCCAGCTAACCCTCGAATTTTAAGTCCAAATATAAGCCCTCTTATCTTTAGTGCGCTTCCTGCCAAAAGTATTTTCTCCTTATTTTTGACAGGCTCGTTAACCCTCATTTCTGTGTAAAAAAAATGACCATCCCAACCCCAGAACCCTAGGGTATCAAAGCAAGGAAGCCCACTAAAATAGACCATCAAAGGCACAACGCTATTTTGTCGAGGACAAGGCAAAAAAATAGAACCAGGAACATTAACTTAGCTTAGGGTAATTGATGCATACCTGGCCCTTGACCTTAAGATTAATGTGGGCACCCTGGTCCATGGGCTTCTTTTCTTCCTCCTGATTGGTGTGGCACCTGGGGTTCCGCCATTATCAACGCCAGACATGACTGATCCCTCAAACTACAGCAACTCTTACCGGACAAGACTCAAAATTCACTCCAAGCCGCTAAAACTGGCGGCGGGGATTCAGTTTCGCAGCTTAAATTTGAAAGGCAGAGGAGCCCAAGCCTCGCAGTTGCAGAGAATCCGCCCTTAGAACTTGCCGTGCGTGTCTGCGTTTGCACTCAAGATTATCATGGCAGAGCAGAATAGAATCATAAAAGTGATTGAGCGGCTAGAAGATTTACTTTCGTTTAATGCCTTTTTGAAATCCGCGGCACCTTCTCCTTCTAATGGATTTTTGGGGGGGCTTTCGGGGCGTCGGAGTGATTAAATGATCAGAGCGGGGACCCAGATCGAACGGTTGTGATTTGTTTCGTGGATTTGGTCGGTTGGTGATAAAAATAGTATACTTCTGTTCCTACTTAATGGGTTGAAACCTTGTGGATATGGATGCGTATATATCGGAAACACTACATGTGGTATATTAATTGTGGATATGGTTTTACTTTTAATGCGAATGGGAAAAATGTTATATTCGAGAGTGTTCCAAAAATTACCATATCATTAATTTTTTATTTATGTGAATGGAAAAAACCTTGACACTGATTGAGGATTGAGGCATGCAAAAACTCTAATCTTACATGGCTATTAGGCTATGTTAAACATTGGATCGCTAGGCTATGTTAGGCTATGTTCCATTCTATTGGTATTGTTATTGCTCCATAGTTGAGCGAAGCATCTAGGACTTGGATATTGAAGCACAACAAAGAAGGTATAAGATTCTATGGCAACCATTGAGGCCACCATGTCCATGGCAACTCCATAATGAGTGTCCATTTCTTTGTACTTGCATTTCAAAACTGGGAAAAAAATGAGCAGAGCATAGGCCCCACCTTCTAGTTGGGTTTTCTCTCATATTGGGTTTTCTCCCATATTGGGTTTACCTTCTTGTGTTCATTTTCCAGTTTTTTTCATTTCAATTTTAATTATTTCCATAACTTTTAATGATATGTTAGTAGTGGTAAAAATGAGGTCTAGGGTGATAAACCGGATAATAAAATATTTCAAAATATTGCAAGATTTGTTGTAATGAACTATTTCGGTAGAATATCCACAACAGTTTACATATCATATTTTTTTATTGTTATACCATAACCTAATCAACTTTCTGTCAAAGTTTGAACCTAAGTCATCAACATGAGAAACACTCTAATTTGTTCAACAACACATGTATTCCAACAGAGGACGAACACCTTCAATAACCACTCACACAACTAGATCAAAGATCAACACACCGATGTTTTGACGTGGTAAAACCCCTACGGGGAAACATCCATGGCCCCAACCAACGTGGCCACAGTCAATGTGGCCACTTGGAACAATTTGTTAATGCAAAAGAAAAATTTACAAAGATATTTACAAGAGAGTTTCTCACAATTGATTAGTGGCAAATAACCCTCCATGCTCTTTAAATAGAAATCATGGACCAATCGGGTGTTAAGTCATGGATCGATGTCATTGTTAAGATCAGGGAGAATATGAACCGTCGAATCACTCTATGTCGGGAACATATCGTGACCGTCAGATTTCCTAACTACAAATGCATACTAATGCGTACTGAAGAAACACGCTTTTACCTAACGACACATTAGACCAAGTTGATCTTAACTAACTCCTAAGTGTCTAAATATCCTAACATCCCCCCTCGAGAACAATTGGGATAAGATTGAAGGATTTACAAAGGCGACACAATAGGAGAAGGAAGGAGGAACTATAGTTTATCCCCCCTTAATGACAACTTCTTGAACTCCTAACATAGATAGAAGTTTGGAAAACTTTGCTTGTAAGAGACTTTGTAAAAATGTCTCCAACTTGATCTTCTGTACGATAGAAGAGCACTTCAATAACTTGATCATGAATGAGCTTTTTGATAAAGTGCATGTGTAGCTCGATGTGTTTGTTACATTGATGTTGAACTGGATCTTTGGTGAGCCTGATGGCACTCTGATTGTCGCACCAGAGGGTGGTCGGATGTTGTTGCTAAAATCCAAACTCTGAAAGGATTTGTCGAAGCCACAAGGCTAATTGACTTGCATTAACCACTACTCGGTACTCTGCTTCTGTTGAAGAAAGAACAATAGCATGTTGTTTCTTATAGGCCCAAGTGATAGGTCTTGAATAAAGGTTGAAAACATAACCTGCAATAGACTTTCTATCATCACAATCGCCAACCCAATCTAAATCAGTGAAACCAACCAATAAAGGAGTCCCCCCTAAACTATAATGTATCCCTAACTAAACTGTACTCCGGACATACCGATGTATTATTTTACCCGTTTTCCAATGGCTTTCATGGGGTGTTTGCATATACATGAAAACAAGACCAATAACAAAGGAAAGATCAGGATGGGTATGAATCAAGTATAAGAGGCTACCAACTAAATGACGGTACAAAGTGGCATCAACTTCGGGAGAAGTATAGGTGGTGACTCTAGGCTGGAAGAGAGAAGGGGTTGGTTTAGAGTCTTCCATCTGAAAGTGGCAAATAAGGTCACTAGCATACTTAGACTTGGAAATAAAGATTCCCTCCTTGGTTTGCAAGACTAGGAGGCCAAGGAAATAGTGCATATAGTCTAAGTCAGTCATTTCAAATTTCTTCTTTAGGTTGGTTTTCACATTGTTTAAAAGTTTTGGGTCACTACTGGTGAGAATAAGGTCATCAACATAAAGAACAAGGATTATGAGATGGCTTCCTACTTTCTTGGTATAGACATTGGGGTCAGAATGACATCAAGAAAAGTCGGTATCAAGAAGAAAGTTGAAAATTTTGGCATACCAAGCTCGAGGAGCTTGCTTAAGACAATAAAGAGATTTCTTAAGGTAGCAAACAAGGCTAGAGTCATTTTGGACATAGCAAAGAGGTTTTTCCATGTAGATTTCTTCTTGCAAATCCCCATGCAAGAAGGTGGATTTAACATCCATCTGATGGACCTCCCATTTATGTGAGGCAGCAAGGGTTAGAACAATCGGATGGAATTCATTTTGGCTACAGAGTAAAAGGTTTCATTATAGTCAATTCCTTCAACTTGGAAAAATCCTTGGGCAACTAACTGAGCCTTGTGTCTTTCAACACTTCCATCTGATGAATACTTAGTTATGTAGACTCATTTACATCTAACAAGTTTTCTACTTAGTTATGTAGACTCGTTTACATCTGACAAGTTTTCTTCCCTTCATAAGAGGTACAAGATCTCAAGTATCATTCGTCATTAAAGAGTGATACTCTTCATTCATTGTTGTATCCCAGTCTGGATTACCTGAAGCTTCTACAAATGTCTCTGGATCCCGAGTCTCTAAAACTTGAGCCAAAATAGAAGAGGCTCGCTAGAACTTTGAACATGTACAACGTTGATCTGAATGATCGCCAACAAAATCATTAGTTTCTTCTCATGTTTAATGGACCCATCTAGGAAGCGATGGTGTTGGTGCAGGTTCAATGGACTCATCTAAAAGAAGGTGAGCAAGCGGAAATTTTCATCCTCGCAGTCATCATTTGAAGAAGAAGAATCCATAATAGGAACATAAGAAGACACAAATATCGAAAATGGTTCGCAAGTCGAAGAAGGAACAAACGTTGAATTAGGCTAGTAGGCCAAGAGATTTTAATCAAATTTAACATCTCTTCTAATAATAATTTCATTACAATATGGTTGAAGAAGTCTATAACCCTTGACATCTTCGGAATAACCAACAAATATACATTTCTCACTTTTAGGTTGTAATGCTTTCATTTTCTCATAAGGAATGTGAGCCCATTCTACATTGTCAAATACACATAAGTGACTTACTTATGGCTTAAGTTCAGTCCATGCTTCTTCTGGTGTTATGTTTTTAAGAGCCTTTGTGGGACTGTGATTTACTATGTAATTTGCACAGTTAACGGCTTTTGCCCAATATTTTAGAATTAATCCCTTAGATTGGATCATACAATTAGCCATTTCTTTTGATGTGCAATTATTTCTCTCAACAAGACCATTTTGTTATGGTGTGTATGGAACAGTGTGTTGCATTTGGATGCCTTGTGCAGTGTAGTAACTTGTAAATTGATTGTTCACATATTCACATCCATTATTTTTTCTTAACCTTTGAAGTTGATGTCGAATTGCTTTTCTACAAGGGCCTTGTAGACCAAGAGCTTGTCAAAAAACTTCGCTCTTAAGTTTTAAGAAGTAAAACAAAGTGTGTCTAGAAAAGTCATTAATGAAAATTAAGAAATACTTACACCCAGAAAAAAGGAGAATAAAGTGGACCACACAAGTCACTACGAACAAGTTGCAAAGGGGTCGAGGCATGCCAAGAGGCACGTTTGTCAAAATTGTCCCAATGATGTTTGTCGAGAACACAACCGACACAAACACCATCTCTGCATGAAACAAGAGGAAGACCAGTCACCCTCTGTTGATTACATAGTTGTTGGAATGAGTGATAGTTTAGATGACCAAACAACTCATGCAGAAGTTTGCTCAAGTCATCGCTATGAGCAACAAACATCGATGGAAAAGATGATGACCCAAAGTTGTCAAAATTGTACAACCTAATAATATTTTTCAGCAATTCCAGATGCAAGAACAAGTTGAAAATCTTTTATATATTTTATTACAACTTGGTGAGGTGAAAACTCTACAGTTTTACCTTCACTTGAATGAGTGATTTGATATACTGATAGAAGGTTGCAGTAAAGACTTGGAACACACAATACATCATTAAAATGATCATTATCTATCTGAACTATTCTAGACCCTGAAACACTAAGAGATCTATCATCACCAACAAATACTTTCTTGGTGTTACATTCATTAAGAATAGAAAATATGGCTTTATCCTTAGCTATATGATAAGATTCTCCAGAATCAATAAGCCACTCATCAAAAGAAGAAGTAGAAGTTGCATTGAAGGAGAAACCAAAAGCAGAAAGTGCATGTCCATGAAAAGAAGAAATAGAACCAATATCGATGATGTGCTTCTTCATCATTGCTTCTAAAGCTGCCATCTTTTTAAAACATTTGGACTCATCATAACCATCGTTCCCACAAAAGTTATAATGCATCTCAGTCTTCTTACTTTTAGATTTTTCTCCTTTGTCACCATTAGGAGCGAAAGCTGGCTGAGAGGGTTTGGGACCCTTGTTTTGCTTGTTGTTGTGGCGAGGATGTTGCTTCTTGGGATTCTTGGATTTATATTTCTTCTAGACTACTAAGGCTTTGTTGGAGGTACTTATAGTGTTAATCAATCCAAGTTGCAAAAGCTTATCTTGATCTCGAATCAGAGCATCACAAAAGGACTCAAGAGAGGGTTTTTGATAAGCACTCCCTAGAGCTTCTCTGGTGGCATAAAAGGTAGATACAAAAACAGAACATGCACTACCAAGTTTAGCAAGAATAACATATATGCATCTATCTTCCGGCAGATCTAGCTAGCATTCGATACACAAAAGTCTAAGTGTTTTGAACTTGGATAAGTAATCTTCAATGCAAGGAAAATCATTTGGACTTAAATTCATTAATTGATTCTCCAACTAGTGAGCTTGAATAATATTGTGTTTACTAAACACAGCTTCAAATTTTTCCCAAGCTTTATCGGGGGCATCGAGTCCTTGAAGGTGAAATATTAAATCAGGAGAGATGGACATTCTGATTAGTCCACGAGCTTCGTCAATCCTATTAATCAACTTAGAATATTTGTCATCATCGGTGGGTTCTTCTTCTTTTCCCAAGGCAATCCGGTACAATCCTTTACTTCTTAATAAATCCTCCATATGGGATTTCCATCGGAAGTAGTTGGTGTTGGTAAGCAAAAGATCATTGGGAGATGTCATATTAAAATATGCAAAAAAAGAAGAAGATGAAATTGATGGTTTGGATGGAAATGTCTTGAAAAAATAGGTCGTTTAAAAAAACAACATTGAAAACGGGCTTCGAATGTGAAAGTTATGCCCTTTTGAAAAAAGGCATAAACGGTAACCAAAGAGCCACAAGGCAATTAGAAGTTGGTCCACGTGGTGATACCCCTCCTACTAGCCTCACTTTTAGAAATAAATTGCTTATGAAGTGGCCCACTTTTATAGAATAAACGAGGATCATTTTTACAATGAAGTTACTTTATAAAAAAAAATTGCATGCAAAATAAATAACTTTAAAATAAAATATTAAAGTTATTTATGTTGATTCACTTTTATAATTTAATTGAAATACACTTTACAACGGATGCATCAATTCAAAAAAAAAAATTAACAAAAAGGAGACTTGAACTAAAGACTTTTTACTCAATAAAACAACTTTTAATCAACCGAGCTAGTGCAAAACATATTGTATTATTTAGAAGGAGGTTTGTAGTTGTTGTTAAGGAGGATTGTAGTAGTTGTTGTTGTTGAAGACGGCCTTCGAGAGCGTGCTCATAAAAACTTTGTTTTCACGCAAGTAAAAAATTATGCTTCTCGATGGCAACAAGGGTTAGATCTTAGTCAGTTTACCCGGATAATGCAAGTTTTCCCTCTATTTATGATTTACCGATATCGCACAGAGCGCACTGTAAAGAGCATACTTAGACATGAAAACCCTTTTCGCTATGTTTCTGATTTGTTGAGATCACACAGGGCGCAAGGCAAAGAGCATAGATAGATTGAACATAGTAGCAACCGGGAAATAGAAACCAAAAAAAATAAAAATATATATATATATATATATATATATTATCTCTGCAAAAATTTAAAAGGGCGTATATGAGTTTTATACCTCTAGATCTGACTGAAATGGTCGTATCTTGGGTAGACAGAAACATTTTTGAGTGAAACAAAAAGCATTATTGACTGAAACAAAAAGCTTTTTTCACTGAAACAAAAAGCATGCTTGACTGAAACAAGCGCTCCAAACGCAGTGGAATAGTCCTTTCATCCCATAAATGTATGGAAATAGTAGAAACCAAAGATGCGGCAACACGGCTTCACGATCTCGATCTACAACAGGAGCAGGTATTCAAATGCGCTCTAATACCATGTTCAACAACACAGATATTCCAACCGAGGACAAATACCTTCAGTAACCACTCACACAACCATATCAAAGATCAACACACTAGTTTTTGACGTAGTAAAACCCCTACAAGGAAACATCCATGGCCCCATCCAACATGGCCACTTGAAACAATTTTTTAATGCAAAAGAAAAATTTATAGAGAGATTTACAAGAGATTTTCTCATAATCAATCATCAATGAATGACCCTCCATGCTCTTTAAATAAAGATCATGGGCCAATCGGGTGTTAAGTCACAAATCAATGTAGTCATTAAGATCGAGGAGAATATGAACGATCAGATCACTATATGTTAGGAACATATCGTGACCATTGGATTTCCTAACTGCAAGTGCATACTAATGCATACTAAAGAAACACACTTTTACCTAATGACACATTAGACCAAGTTGATCTTAACTAACTCCTAAGTGTTTAACTATCCTAACATAATTCACCGTTAATCCATAACCTAATGGATTGAAATAAAAAATCCTATTATGATGAGGTTAGCATGGGATTTCCTTTAGGAGTAGAAGGCATCGTACATTTATTAGGCCAAAAGAAATGAGGTGCTCTTGCAACCTAGGCTGGGAGAGATTTATATTCCCCTGTGTAAATTACGCATAGAATGCAAATAAAATAAAATGGAAATATTTTCTTGTTTGATGTTCAATGTCAAAAAAAAGTTTATGCGACAATATAAATCCATCTTGAACTCTAAGCTTTTAAGCACTGAAAAGTTTGCACATTATTTTTTAAATCCTTCTCGATGCTTAATAGATACACATTAAGATGAATCTATGTTGGGGAGTAGAACATGTCCCCTTGTCAAGCTGTATACTTTTCAATTGACTAGTTTGTATGTTTTCTTCTTGAGAGAAAAGATAATTAAGATCAAGGATTACACTATATGTTTTTATATACACATTTGCTTAAAAATATTTGAGCCCCATGCTTGACATGCATTATCAATTTGAGGTAGAAAATCATTATTGTGCTATGAGATCGTAGTTACCAGATGGTAGTGTGAACTTGTAGTAGGAGGTGGAGACTTTGGAGTCCATGTTGATGTTAAGGCTCGTTAAGCAAGCCATGAAGAGATGGGCATGTTAGATACCTAATCCTAGGGATTATAATGTATTGTAAATATGATTATTATTCATTTAGGAGAAACATGAAGAGTCATGGGTGAATAGGAATAGTGATCAAAACTATTGGAAGATGAAACCAAAGGTCATATCTCAATATATTTATGGCTCGCATTAATAAAATTCATTCAAGCCTGGAGTTATTCAAGGCTTGTCACTGGTATTGGAGCCTTGGTTTTTTTAGATAACTTCAATCTTACCTACTCGTTGCTTCCTTTTTCAACAATTTGTTTGTTGCATACTCTCTAGAGTTGCTTCCCTTCTCCTTTGCATGACCTTGCATGGGAACATTGTGATCTAAACATTGAAGTCACTCTTCCATGCATTAAACTTAAAGAGATATGGTAGAAAAACCATAAACCTAATCCAACTATTACACATCCAACTATCCCTTACTTCATGGGAGCCCTAATCTGTTGAGCTAACGTGTGATGTTGGAGAAGACAGAACGGTCATGTTTCCATGATTTGTTGTGCTTGCATACGAATCGTTAGATATATCACATTGACAACCACAACATAGATGAACCAATGCATGAACTCCATTCTATCTCATGTATACACATTTACTCCATTTTATCTTGAGTATAGGCATCGAGTTATAAGGGTTATTCTATCTCTGGTGTATGCACTAACTCCCTTGTGTTGGTATATGTATTGACTCCATTCTATATCTGCATTTTATCTAGGACTCTAGAGCTATCATTATTTCTCCATGTCATTTTCCATTACATCCATTGAGCAGATTATCATTGTATGCCAAGATTGTTATTACAGAGATCGTGGGGAAGGAAATTGTACTGTGAGGAGCAGTTGGTGGTAGAAATATATTGATTTCTTATTTGTATAAAGGAGGTCAGTTGTGTATCTTGTGCTTAAGAGAAGACGTGTATTTGGAATTGCTTATGTTTTTTAAGTGATTTTGTTTATGAAAAATCATTCTCTTATCTCAATTATCGGTGTGGTGCTCAGTGGCAGAGAAAATTATCTAGAATGGTTAAGAAAGATCAAGTATTCTCTTATCTTCAATAATCTTTGGGATGGAATTTGCGATGGAGATAATTCATCTATCAAACTTGTAGTAGATAAAGAGCTTGCAATATGAAATGTAAGGTACCAGATCTATTATAATAGCTGAAAACCTAAATATTGTGGAGAATAACAATGAAACTACACAATAGATGAAACCACAACACCAAAATAATATCTTTGTTGATAGGAAACAATGTTCACTTGCCTCTTTGAGGGGGCAACCTCTAGGAGAGCAATGCTCTATTAAAATAATTCCTAAGACAAGACTTCTCATACCCTCGACTCTTATTTATACTAAATCTATCTACCAAAAGAATAGTCTAGAGGAAGATCTTCTAGAAGCAAAAGCTTTTATTATGTCTTCTTACTTTTGAATTATTCTTACTTATTACTAGGTCTTATTAATATTGGCCTTTATTGCATGGAAAATATATTATTCTACCTACGTGAGGGGTTAGGGAGGTTAGGTCCCTAACATGCCCTCCCCCTTAAAAACAACCTTGTCATCAAGGCTTGAGATGATGAAATTGTTACAGAATGGTAGCTAGCTCCTAGGTGACATCTGTTGGAGTTGTATCTTTCCATTGTACTAACACTTCCTTGATGGTGCACTAACAAAGATGGTGCTCAAATTAGTCCAAGACTACTTGTGGATGCAACCAAATGGAGCCTTCTTCATCCAACTTGGGAAGACTAGTTTGAGTTTGGCACTTACTTCCAATCATCTTCTTTAAGTAGGAGACATGAAAAACACGATGGAGCTTAGAATAACTGGGCAAAGCTAACTGATAGGCCACCTATCCCACTCGCTTAAGAACTATATAAGGACCATAAAGTTTGGACGCCAATTTCTGACAATGGTCAGCCTTGAGTGAAGTCTGCTTATAAGGTTGTAGTCAAAGAAACACATGATCCCCTTCAAAAAAATGACGTTCTGAGCGACCTTGATCTACTTGTTGCTTCATGTGATTCTGAGCCAAGACCAAATTCTCTTTGAGGATACAGAGAATAGCCTCTTGAAATGTAAGAGTTTGGTCAACTACCTAGAACTTCAAGACACGGGGCATGTATGAGAGAACTGAAGGTGGATTTTGTCCATATACTACTTCAAAAGGAGTCATGTGAGTAGTTGTATGGTAAGAAGTGTTGTACCACCATTCAGCGAGGGGTAACCATTGAGCCCACTGCTTTTTCCTCTCGGATGCAAAACAACTCAAATATGTTTCCAAACACTTGTTGACAACTTCAGTTTAACCATCAGTCTGGGATGATATGTTGTGCTAAGATGCAATTGGGTGCCTTGTAGCCTGAACAATTCTTGACAAAAATTGTTGGTGAATGTGGGATCTCAGTCAGAGACAATGGAACAAAGCATGCCATGAAGCTTGAAGATATGATCCATGAAAAGTTGATCCATTGTGGAGGCAGTGAATGGGTGTTGAAGAGCACAAAAATGAGCGTATTTGGAAAGACGATCAAAGACCACCCTGATGATTGATTTATTGCCCAATTTAGGTAAGCCAACAATGAAATCCATAGAAATATCCCTCCAAATAGCGGGTGGAATTGGAAGTGGTTGTAGTGTGCTTGGGGCTTTGACTGTTTCTCCCTTGTTGCGTTGACAGACATCACATTTCGTCATAAATGTGCGAACATCCTACTTCATACCATCCTAGAAAAAAGAACGTTTGACTCTATCATAAGTTTTGGTAAACCCAGAATGCCCAACTGTGGGTGTAGCATGAAGCTCGAATAGCAGCGTGGACTTAAGTTGTGATTGTTTACTTAAATACAAATGACCTTTGTAGCAAAGCTCTTCATTGGTCCAAAAGTACTTTGGAGAAACTGGAAAATTGTCTTGTAATTGTTGGATCAGACACGACAGTTTGGGATCTTGCAGCCATTCCTGGGGAATAGTTTGGAGCCAATCTGGTACAATGAAGGATAGAGAAAAGAGGGACCCTTCATTTTCATATTTCCTTGAAAGAGTGTCTGCCACCACATTATCTTTTCTTTTCTTGTAAATGATCTCATAATCATATCCAAATAGCTTGGTCACCTATTTTTGTTGTTCCAGGAATGAAAGGTGTTGCTATAGAAAATACTTGAGGCTCTAATGATCTATCTTAATTTGAAAGCGTTCCCCCAATAGATAAGGACATCAGAGATCCACAACATGAAGAATAACAATAATTTCCTTTTCATAGATTGATTGGCCCAAATGGCGCTCTGATAGTTGTTTGCTAGTGAAGGCCAAAGGCCTGCCATCTTGCATAAGGACTGTGCCAATTCCTTTGTTGGATGCATCACATTCCAGTGAAAAATTCTTTTTGAAGTCGGGAAGGGCTAGGACAAGAGTTGTGCACATAGCCTCTTTCAAATCATGGAAGGCTTGATCAGCTGCATGAGTCCATTTGAAAGAATTATTTTTAAGGAGAGAAGTGAGAGGGGCTGCAATTTTGCCATAGTTCTTAACAAATTTGCGATAATAGCACGTTAAACCCATAAAACCATGAAAATTCTTGAGAGTTTTGGGGCGAGGCCAATCTCGCATAGGTTCAATTTTTTCAGGATCCACCTGAGCACCATCCTGGCCAACAATATGACTCAAATACTCCACTTCAAAACCTCCAAAGGCACATTTAGATTGTTTGAGGAAAACTTGGTGCTAAGAAAGGAGATGGAGAACTTGATCCACATGGGAAAGATGGGTTGTCCGTGTTTTACTATAGATGAGAATATCATCAAAGAAAACTAAGACAAAATGACGGAGAAAAGGACGGAAGACATGATTCATGAGACATTGGAAAGTGGAGGGGGCATTACACAGGCTAAAGGGCATCACCAAGAACTCGCCGTGGCCCTCATGAGTTAGAAAGGTTGTCTTGGGAATGTCATCCTCTTTCATACGTATCCGGTGGTAACCAGAATGAAGATCAAGTTTAGTAAAGTAGTGAGCACCACTCAATTCATCCAGTAGATCATCAATGATAGGAATGGGAAACTTATCTTTGATGGTGAGTTTGTTGAGAGCATGAAAGTCAGGACACATGTGCCACGTGCCTTATTTTTTGAGGACCATGACCACAAGAGATGAATAGGGGCTAGTACTATGGCATATGACACCCGCGTCGAGTAATTCTTGAACAATTTTCTCAATTTCATTTTTCTGGGCAAAGGGATGATGATACAGGTGGACATTAGGAGGAAGATTGCTTGGCACTAGAGGAATGGAATGATCATGAACACCACAGGAAGGGGGAACGCCATGGGGAATGGAAAAAATAGTGTGGTGTTTGGAAAGTATAGATTGTAGGTCGGGATGCATAGAGGTTGTCTCAACTATTTGAATGGCATTGAGTTGGCAAATAATATCGAAATGGCCCTTTTTGAGGAGCTTTTCCATTTGATGGGAACTGATGATCTTAGTTAGGGGAGCTTGTTGTGATGCCTCATAACTTATACTGTTGGCCATCATGTTGAAATTGCATGGTCAAATCCTTAAAATTCATGAGGATGGGACCAAGAATGCGTAAGCATTATGCACCGAACACAATGTCACAACCACCCATGTAGATAGTGAACATATGGGATTTCAAGTTGTACTAGCCAATTTGGAGACGCACATTTTCACAACGCCCCCGACATTTCATGGAACCTCCATTAGTAATAATGATTTGAAAATTGTTGACTGCATGGATATAATAATGGGTTTCTTGAGCAATGTGTCGATGAATGAAATTATGAGTGCTACCATTGTCAATTAGGATGATGACCTTTTGATTTTTAATGTATCCAATTAGCTTGAGGGTTTGGGGAGTAGAGAAGCCAGTGAGTGCATTCAAGGAAATGACTAGTTCAACTTCTGGTGGATCAGATGGCAGGGTGATAGGAGATGGCTCAAGTATCTCGGCTGAATGAGAAGCCTCTATCTTGTCTTCAACAACATACTCAAAGATGGCCATGAACAACTTTTGTTCCTTGCATGATCTAAAAATTGAAGAAGACTTGAAAAACTTGAATAATTATTGCAAGTGAAATGTTATGTGTTTAAAGCAACAAGATCAATTTGCAACACATAAATTAAGGATTACTTATGAAAAATATTCATAGACAGCAGCATAAAACATTGAACATCAACACATAAACACAGCAACTTGATAAAGGAGTTCACCCCACTCCGGGCTACATCTTCTGGTCCAGCTTCCAATGGATCTTTATTATTAAATTGCTCAAAGTGCTCAAAAACATGCCTTACAATGCTCAAAATGACAAACCGACTGCTCCAATGGCTTCCCAACGTCCCAAAATCCCTGTCTGGGCTCTTTCGGCACCTGAAACGGTCAAAAAATGAGAAAGATATGCCTCCTTGAAGTCTCCTTCTCCAACTTGCTGTCTCTGGTTCTACAATTCGCACCCTTCTTCTCCAAACCTGGCACACACGCTCTTTAAAGCGAAAAAACCAAGACCCGTACGCAACCGCGCACCGGTACAAACCGTAGGATGGTTAAGGCGCCTCCAACCCCTAACCGCCTCGGCATTCGGTCATATGGCCCATGCGATCTTGGGCTCGGCGCAAAAGTGGTTAGTCGTTGTGTAACTCCCGTGTAACCACCCGCGCGGTTAAACCACCGGTCAAACGGATTACATACGCGCATTAACCAAAGTTTAAAACTCCCGCACGCAATTTTTAATATAAGGCAAACATATATATATATATATGTGTGTGTGTGTGTGTGTGTGTGTGTGTGTGTGTAAATGCAATGTAATACATTGCAATACATTGCAATGTAATATATAACGCGCCAATGGTTCGGGTTTCAACATATGTTTATGGCATGGTTATATGCGTTAACAAAAAAACCACGGGCCGGGGCTAAGCCCCGGCCTGACCCCCCGCCCACAATACAAATTTACAAATTCAAATACATTTATTCCCATAAACTTAACAAGGCACATGCAACGACATAATGGTTAGCGGAGGTTTGGTCAAGTCTTTAGCAATGGGGGAGGTCCGGGGTTCAAACCCGCGGACTCCAACAATATTTTTTATAACCATATGAACCAAACAAAAAGGGGACACGTGGTGCCCATGGAGTGGGCCACGTGTCTCCTTATTATTCGCCTCAAACTGGACACGTGTCAACCCCGTATTCACCGACAACCGTCCAATGAAAATGTGCCACGTCACCCACCTGCCACGTCCGTATGGATGGTACGGCCCTACCACGTCACTGTACAGACTGTACGGACAGGTACAGTCAGCATCCCAAAATTTTCCTGTTTGGCTCGGCGGACAGATCGCGATAACTCCTTCATATGGACTCCGTTTGCGAAAGTAAATATACCGCCGGAATCAGGAAGACGAGACAGACGCAATGGCACTGTTTTCGTCACATTCTGAGCACTTTGAAAATTGAGCAAAATTTGATCCCCTGATCATTGCACTTGTGCCATGGAAAATATTTTTTCATCACAGTTATAGCAAAGACCTTTGAGTTGGCGTTCAACCATTTATGCCTATGTTAATTTATGGATCTTGAGTGGGGTGGGATGAGGGGGAGGAGTGGACGGGCGAGGGTGTAGAGGGAAAGAAGGTTTGTGATGTTGGGAAAGAACAACCTGTTGAGCTTCCTTGGCACATTGAGTAGCTTCCAACTAAGTCTAGAGGCGAGTCGCGAGGACTTGGGATCATATGTCATCCTTAAGGCCACTGATAAAGCATTCCCCCAAAAAAAGTACCAGAAGTGCCCTCTGTTCTGAAAGCTAATTGCTCAAATGCAACTATAAACTCTTCCATTGTATCTGAATATTTCAATTTGGTTAGACAGTCCAGGGAATGTGTATCAGTGTCAAAGCGGTCATAAAGTTTAGCCACAAACTGGGTCCAAGCCACATATCCTTGGGGTGATTTGCGATGCCACTGCCACCATTGCCAATGTTCAGGATCCAAATAGAGGACGTCGTAACGATGTTTGGCCAAGTCATTAGTGATGCCATGCAAGGATAAGTAGTGTTCCATTTGAGTGACCCAATCAGTGGGATCTGAGCCATCAAAATTGTTCACCTCCACTCGTGGAAGACGCGGATCATGATGAAAAGGGTTGGATTGAAATTGTTGGGAATTGGAGGAAGCAATACCTTCGAGGTCAGAAGGTTGATTAGATGAGGAATGGATTCCATAAATGGGCAGTTTTTCCAGGACCTTGGTAGCAAATGAATCAATTTGAGACTAAAGGTGGGATTCAAGCTGGTTGGCAAGGTGGGAATTGAGGTCCTTCTTCAATTCCACTTTCAGGTGGTCCATTTGGGACTCAATGTGGGTAATTATGCGATTTTCAAGGTTTTGGTTGCGAGTATGGGCCATGGTGAAGGGAAAACACACAAAGGGGTGGGAAATAAAGGTGGGTGAAAAGGGCGGGTGGGTCAACGGAAAAACAAGGCTAAGAAATGATAGGTATTACTGTGATCAAAATGAAAGAGGAGTCCAATGGAATAGGTCCCAAGTAGGGGTGTCGGAAAGGGGGTCGAGACGATAAAAAAGGGATTCCAATGAGATAGGTATCAAATAAGGGTGTAGGCAAGCCCCAAATATTTTTTTTTACTCTTGCGGAGTTATACTCTGAGCTAAAGAATATTGTAGTGTTGAAATGCCCAAATTCTTAACATGAAAAAATGTGTAGTAATTTCGCAACTATAATGCAGTAGGTAAAGTTGCACAACAATAGATCTTGTTTGTTATGTTTATGTTTTCGTCCCAAGGGTTAGGGTATTCAGGGTTCCTACAGACAAGGGTTTGCCCTATGTTATAACTCTCTGATAAACGTGCGGGGTCCAACAGTAGTACTCGATCCAATATCTCAGGACACCAACTAAGGAGGTTGGACCGTGTGCTTAGCCGTACTACCCATGTACTAGAGAGTATCTTCTCGAGTGTTATTCTCAGTGGCGCTATATCAGTTAAGCAATCGATCGATTTATCTACGAAGGGCTTCAGGATATCTAGGTCGATCTATATACATGTGTTGTCTGGCGCACTACCATTCGAAGGGGTACCAACATGGGTTAAAAGGGTGGCCAACAATGTGTGCTTAAGTACTAGTTGTAGTTCATGCGTGTATGCTTCCCCGACCGCGAATTTATGCATTGAATAACATATCTCTATAGCTTTAAGATGCTGGAATACATATCTACCCTGTAAAAAATTACCCAGAATTTTTTGCCAAGGAAAGTGCTATGATACCACTTATAAGGTACCGGATCTATTACAATAGTTGAAAACATAACAATTGCATATAATAACAACAAAACAACACAATAGATGAAACCACAACACCAAAACAATACCTTTCTTGATAGGAAACAATGTTCACTTGCCTCTTCGAGGGGGTAATCTCCAGCAGAGCAACGCTCTATTAGAATAATTCTTAACACAAGACTTTTCATACCCTAGAATCCTATTTATACTAAATCTATCTACCAAAAGAACAATCTAGAGGAAGATCTTCTAGAAGCGAAAGCTTCTATTAGGTCTTCTTACATTTGACTTATTCTTTCTTATTACTAGGCCTTATTAATATTGGCCTTTATTACATGGAAAATATATTATTCTACCTGCGTGAGGGGTTAGAGAGGTTAGGTCCCTAACATGAACACATAAAGATAATAAAGTATATGGCTTGATTGTTGCTTCTGCAAGTGAAGAGGTGAGTTGTCACATCATATATATCAAAGATTCTTGGGATGCTTTGAAGAAGTTGAAATATCTATATGATTTCTATTCAAAATTGGAAATAATTCAATTGTAATTGGAGCTCTTCAACCTAGAGTTGAAGGATAATGATCTCAAGGCTTTAGGATCTAAAATTAAATCCATCATGCATGACATTGATGTCGTTGGTATGAAGATAGACATTTCTCTCATGGCCTTCATCAAGGTCCTCCACCCCACATATTATCACTATCTCGAATCACTTCAAGCTAGTGAGTAATTGAAGTCCCTCAATTTTGACTCCATGGTGAAGAAAATAGCAGAACATGAGAAAGATTTTAGGAAAAAGATTGTTCAACCCATTGGAGAGACTGTGTGCCTTGCTTGAAAAGGGAAGATTCAATCACAAGATTCTTCTAGAGCAAAAGGTAGTAAGAGAGGATGTGGTAAGAAGTATTTCAGGGGTATGGGGGTAGGCATAATCAAGGTNAATTGGAGCTCTTCAACCTAGAGTTGAAGGATAATGATCTCAAGGCTTTAGGATCTAAAATTAAATCCATCATGCATGACATTGATGTCGTTGGTATGAAGATAGACATTTCTCTCATGGCCTTCATCAAGGTCCTCCACCCCACATATTATCACTATCTCGAATCACTTCAAGCTAGTGAGTAATTGAAGTCCCTCAATTTTGACTCCATGGTGAAGAAAATAGCAGAACATGAGAAAGATTTTAGGAAAAAGATTGTTCAACCCATTGGAGAGACTGTGTGCCTTGCTTGAAAAGGGAAGATTCAATCACAAGATTCTTCTAGAGCAAAAGGTAGTAAGAGAGGATGTGGTAAGAAGTATTTCAGGGGTATGGGGGTAGGCATAATCAAGGTGAGGGACCTAATATTCACTGTGTTTGTTGTGGCAAGAATGGACATGATGCAAATACATGTAGGATCCCATGGGAGAGGATCAAAGAAAAGCATAAACAAAAAGAAGAAAAAGGTAAATCTTTTGAATTTTCTCATTTTGTTATTGCCTTATCCAAGTTTGCTCGTTCAGTGTCTCCATTAAAGAAAGAAGCCCTTTTCCCTATGCAAATTTTTAAAGACTATGTGCTTGTGAGGTGAAACATGCATCATTGTGTAGGCATTTGAGATTCACCTTGGCAACTCCACACATGCATGTTTGATAAAAGTTGTCATCTCCTATTTTCAAATTTCATATCAAGTTGTATGTTAAGTAAAGCAATATGGCACCATGGGAACTTCATGAATTGTATCCTCCTTTGGATATTAGGGATATTACAGGATACCCAAATAATCTCCCTCCAAAACGAGAAAAAAATATTCTAAAATTTGATAGTGATTCTCTTTGCGCTATTCCGCACGTTTCATCATTTTTGGGTATGTTTGAAAGCTCAATGAAAGACACGAGGATGTCTTAATAAGACTATATGTTCTTTATTTGGAAGAATATCAATGGAGACGAGTCAAGTATTGTAGTGGCCCAAGGAAGAAAATGTCTCTTGTAGGTTTGGTCTAAGTATTCCTCAAACGTTGGGTTCCTCACTATCAAGAGTATGAAGGAATCTTTTAAGACATTATGATAGCCCTACATGAGTACGAAGAAGCATTCCATGATCTTATGAAGAATAGATCGCATCAAGAGCATGTTGACAAAGAGCTCTCTCATGTCCCCATGCTAGAGCAAGAGCTACCTCGAAACTCCATTGAATATTAAGAGCAAGAAGAACTTATTTTTGACCCAATCAAAGATCAAGCCCATGAAGAGCATGTTGATAAAGAAAAAGAACATGAAAAACAGAAAAAAGTCATAAAATACTTTAACAAGAGCAAGAGCCACCTCATGAATCTATTGAAGAAGAATACTTTGATGAAGCATATCATGTTGAAGGTCGAGTCCATGAAGAAGACCCTGTTGGAGAGAGCATTCTTCCTCGTGAAGATGAGAATACGGTGAACCTTGGATCTTATCAAAAATTTGAATTTCACGATCTTTATTGTTATTTTGAGAAGATTGAATTTGAAGAAAGGCGCTCAAGTAACGATGAGATTGAGAAGGCATTTACTTCTCCATTTAAAGAAGATGAGGGAATCCAAGCTTCCATATCTCTTTCGCATGAAGACAAGGGTTTGGTGAGTTGTACTCCTTTCCATTTTTTCAAGTTTTGTGATGCCTCCTTTGATGATTTGAAAAGTGAAGAGTTTTTAGATAAACCCTTGGATTTGGTCAATTTCTCGTTTGATGAAGAACATGATGACCATGAGATTGAAAATATTGATGATCTTCTACACATTGGAAGGCATAAATGGGATATAATTTGTTTTCAATTTGATGGGGATCTTATTTATGGTATTGATGATGATTCTAGAGTCAAGATTGCAGAGTTGTTGCCTTCGGAACAACCATCATTTTCATAAAATTTTAATTATCACTTCTAACCATATGTGTACACTAATGACATGGATTTTTGGCAACATGAAGAGGATATTTTCACATGTTTGTTTCAACCATCCAGGGATGATTTATTATAGCGATTTCATGGCAATTTCCAACCATATTGTGTGGGGTACGATGCATATTCTTTGGATCACTTGGAGTTATTTTATGAAGGTAAAAAATTGGAAAAAATTTAGCCACCTCTATGCTCATAGTTTGGTGAACATTCATGTATCAAATCAACATTAGAGCACTCTTATGGGATTGTGATTCACACCGGGCAACAAGTATTTCATAGCAGTTTTTTCCAGCCACCTTTTTCTTTATCTTGTCCTCAATTTGTCATTTAAGATACATATGGAAATTATGTTTGGAGTGTATAAATATATTTGGAGTGAAAGTGTTTTCAATTTGTAGTTGGTTGTAAGGATTTTCAACCAAATATAGAAGGGCAATAGGCCCTAAGTTGGGAGCATAATTTTTTTCAAGATTTGGATTTACAACCCATTTTTTATCCACATTTGTGTTAGGCAACCATGATAAATTTTTCAAATCTCTTATGATTCCATCTCAAGCCTTGGGGAGTGGAATCATACATGAAAGCCAAGATGGCCATTTCTTGAAGTATGTGGATCAACCTTATGAGATGCAAGGGTTGCATCATGAAGGCCTTGCTTGGATCAAGGATGAGTGATCATTGTTATATTGCAACCCCATTCAAAGATAGATAGGACAAGCTTGCAGATGCACACACCAATCTTGGCATGATTTTGTTGCTATTGTCTATCCTCATGAGTTGGATTCTATGTTTGTTCATGACGTCATGTCTATATTGTTGGGTTGTTATATTATTTATAGTGAAATTCTAGTCAATGTGGATCACCTATTAGTCGAAGTTAAAGTGGATTGACAATAGGTCGAGGGTCGAGGTAGATCGACAACAAGTCGAAGGTCGAGGTTAGTCGACCGAGTAAATTCGAAGTCGAAGGTCGAGGCGGTTCGAAATGGTAAAGGCATTGACATCAAGTCAAAAAGGTCAACCGACAAGAGGTCGACAGGTAGGCACGTGGTGACCGAGTGAAGACCGAATGAAAGTCGACTGGTAATCCGACTTGGAGTCAACTGTAACAAAATCTTGAGATTCATGGTATTTTTCGCCAATGATCTGCATGGAACTATAATCATTTTTGGGCGCCACGTCTTTAGGGTTTTGCTTGTTGTAAAGCCTATAAATAAGTGTGTTTTAAGGCTGCAAAGGCTAATCAATGAATTGTTAGATAGCCAATCTTTAGAGAAATCTTTAGATGTAGGTTACTGGTCATGTAGATGTAAGCCAGATTACCTACATGGTTGTTCTTATGCAATAAAGAGGGTATGTTGTCAATTGTGTCTTAGGTGTGGACCAAGGTTAGACATGTAACCTTTTATTCAGATTGAATAAGACAACAAGAGCGCATAACGCTCAAGGAATGTTGGCTTTCCCGGTTTGGGTTTCCATGGTAAAATCTTTGTGTATTGTGTGATTGCTTTGTCATTTACGTTCTTGATTAAATTCTTCTTCTCTTCTACTAGGTTTAGTGTGGAAGTGTGTTTCATTTCCTGACAAGTGGTATCGGAGTTGTGTGAAGCTTTGACGTGTGTATCAGATCTTGATTTACCAATCTTGAATTTGAGAACTAAGACCTAGGTATTGTGAGAGTTGTAAGTCATAAATTATGTTAATGATCATGATAAAAGAATGGCGAGTAGATCAATAATATAGATAGAAAAATTCAATGGCCATAATTTTGAGCTTTGAGAGATTAAAATGGAAAATATTCTTATAGATTGAGAACAATGGACAATCCTTTGTCCAGGTACCCAGTTGACAGACATGTTGACCGAAGAATGGGAGGAACTCGAAAGAAGAGCAAGAAGTACGATTCAACTTTGTCTTGCAGATTCAGTACTGTTGAATGTCTCAAGTGAAGATTCAACCAAGAAACTGTGGGACAAGTTGGGAAGCTTATAGCAGTCGAAATATCTGGTAAATAAGTTGTTTCTCATAAAGAAATTGTATCTTCTAAGAATGAGTGATGGAAATTCAGTGACCGAGCATTTAAATGCGTATAATACCATTTTAAGTCAGTTATCGTCTGTGGATATTAAAATCACTGAGGAGGAGAAGTGTATAAGCCTATTATGTTCTTTTCCAGACTCCTGGGATAGCTTAGTCGTGGCTATAAGGAGTAATACAATCACACTAGTGCTAGAAGACGTGGTTGCTTCTCTACTGTCAGAAGAAATGAGAAGAAAGAACATGGAAGGATCGACCAAAGATGATTTAGTGGTGAGAGTTCGACCGGTTGAAAGAGACAAAGGAAAATTCTCCAGTAGAAATTATAAGTTGAAAGGTAGATCTAAATCCCCAATTCAGTGGACAAGAAGATGCGGTAAAGTTGGGCATTACAAAAAGAGTTGTAAGTCGAGGGCAATGGAAGTCATTATGGTATCCGACGAGAAGTAGTTGACTGAGAGAAAGATGACCACAGATAAGGGAGGTGATGTTTACCTAGCGTCAACCACTACACAATTGGATCAAGGTGTTTGGTTGATCAACTTAGGAACATCCTATCATATGACACCACGTAGAGAATGGTTATGCGAGTATGAACGATATGATGGAGGTGATGTGTTCTTGGGGGATGAATCGACAACCAAAATTGTTGGACGAGGAAGAGTTCAACTGATACTGCAGGATGGGACGAAAAAAACCCTTCTAGGTGTGCTACACATTTCAAGTTTGGCAAGAAACCTGATATATGTTAGTAAGATGAGTGAGGCTGGAGTGCACACTCTGTTTCAAAAGGATTCATGCAAGATGATTAGAGGTGCGATGGTCTTGATGAAAGGAGTTCAAATTGGAACCCTGTACAAGCTTTTAGGGAATGTCGACTTGACTGGGTGCAACAACATTGTCGCTCTTGAAGTCAACTCGACTTCGACTCAACTCAACTTGAGTCGGTACAAATCAACTCGACAAGACATGGTAAAGTCAACTCGACCATACTATGGCATGATAGGATGGGACACATTGGAGAAAAAGGACTTCGATCTATGCACAACAAAGGTATGGTCGAAGGTTTTGCTGAATGTGGTTAGAAGTTGACTTTTGTGAACATTGCATATATGGAAAATAAAGTCGGGTGAGGTTCCCATCTGGAGCGATAAGGGAAAATGGGATTCTGGAATTGGTGCATAGTGATGTGTTTGGCTTGTTTATAGTGCCTTCATGTTACACATCAAAATGCCACACTTAAGTATCTCACCCTAAGTGTTGCAAATGTCATAAAAGTGTCGTATGCACCTTGGTAAGTGTCACAAGTGTCGTTAAGTGTCGTATGCACCTTACTAAGTGTCACATGCACTTTTCTATGTGTTTTAACCCCTTGAAACCATCAAAAAACATTTTCCATGATCCCTAAGTCATATTGGAGGAAGAAACCCATCATTTCAAGGCCATAAACACACTTTTTACATGAAATTTCGACCATTTTTGGGGCATTTTTTAAAGGGTAGCGCCCCAATTACATTATTTAGGGAGAATTGATCTAGGATCAATGCTCAGTCTCTAACTATAGGGGAGCATTGCTTTTGGTTAGAGGAAAATTTGGAGAATCCCGCCTCTTTCTAAGGGCCAACTCTTGGAGATGAGGTTGGTTTGGATCGAATGCTATCCTATGGCACTATCCTAGGATCATATCCTAACCTAAAGGAGTCATATCCTCAACTAATCCCCAAATCTACTCATGGTTATTGTGCCTCTCAAGACTATATATTGAGGGCTTTCCAAGGTGAAAAACACACAGACAAAAACATCAAACTTATGATCTTAGGATTCATGTAAGGGTCTAGACGAGGAGAGCTTGGAGGACTAGCAGCTAACACCATTCGTGGTTTGTAAGTTTTCTTGGTTCTCATTTAATATACTTGGCCTATTTCTTTCAAGTGTATGTTTTCATGTGCTTGTTTATGCTTGACTTAATTTACATAGATGAATTTGCGTTGTCTAATCCATTAGAGTAGGAGATAGTCGTTTGTTTCTTGTCGTTCATTGCATGTACAAATTTGCGCCGAGAGTGAAGATAAAGCTCAAAGATTGGAGTGGTTAAGACAAACACCATAAACGAGGTGCATCATACTTCCCCTCCTTCTCTCTTTTTCGATGGACAAAATGAATTTATAGGAATGGTAGTGTCCAAATGTAATTTTCTATCTTGGTATAAGGGTTTGTAATCCAAGGGAAAGTTCACCTGTCCGCAGGGAAATATTTCCATAACAGAAATTTGTGACTCTATTGGGGAAGGACAATGATGTTGATTAAGGTTGGTTGTCATTGATGTCAACCCTTGAAGAAAGACCCGTAGCACAAAGGTTTGGGTAATGGACCCAATATTGTTTAATGTAAATATGACTCATT
>SNQJ01S0031311.1:35670-70792 GCA_010110895.2 Picea sitchensis | reverse complement strand
AAATTCGCTGCAATGATGAGAAGTTCAAACCGCCGAAAGCTCGCGTTGTGAGAGGTGATGTTCGTTCGTGGGTTTCTACCGAAAGGTTCCAAAACACCTGCGCATTATCCACTGCAATAATCATTTCCAAATCTGCGCCGAGCAGTGATAGACAGATACGGTCGCACGGATTTTTCCTCCTCTTCAGTGGCAGATACATTCATTATCATTGGGAGGTCATTCGTTCATTTTAAAACTCAAAGTGTTATTAAGGAGCCCGAGAATCGCTGGAGATAACTTTCAACACGCAATTTTTCCAACAAATCGTGATTTTCAAATCTTGGTCCCTCTTTTCGGGCAAATTGGCATGGTAGCTCCGAATTCAACCAGCATTTCGAGTCGAGGAAAACGGATTGGGTTATCGGGTAAGTCTGTAAGCCTTTCTCTGTCAAAATTTCACAAATATATTTGCCCCCGAAAAGTTGAAGTTTCGGCTTTCCCTGCCCGACTGTCATTTAACTGTGGGTCGATATTCTAGTGCATTTATAAATCCTGTGCCCTGTCAAACTATTTCACAGTATGTTCATCGACCATATCCTTAGTTCCTAGAACCTCTGTTTCCCGAATACCTGGTTGACTATAATCTCAGATATAGTTCGCTTTCAGTTATGTCAAGATCCGGTCCTGCATTAAGGTCAGAGGCAGATGGTATGTGGTACTTTGAGGAACATCCAGAGGTTGCAGAATGCTTCAAACAGGACAGCATTTTCTCATATTGTGAGAAATTAACGACCTTTCATCAACAAATTGCTGAGTCATTTGCCCTCTCATACGATGGTAGGGTTGCCAAAATAGGCAGAGAAGAATTCATCATAGATGAGGCCTCTATTGCTGAGTACACAGGATTGTCTAGGACAGGTAGTTGTTGGTTTAAAACTTCTTTACCCTCAAATGTTGAATTCAGATCATACCTGTTGCCAGTGCATAAAACGTTGATTTGGAGCAAAGATATTCCTATGTCATATCTTGAAACGAAGTGGTAGATCCTTCTGAAGGCGATTCTGGTATACATTACCTATGAAGGACGTTATAACAGAGTGTTATACTATCATTTTAAATTGTTAAATCACTTCACAGGCAGGGAACCCTTAAACATACCATATTTCTTTCATAAGACCTTAATTAAAATGGAAAAACAGGTAAAGGCTCAGCCCACTAAAGTTTCAAGCAGAATATCTCATCAAGGGTTGATTACCCTCCTTGTCAAAGAAGCTCTTCACAGGAAGCAAATAGAATGGAGTTTCTTCTTGTTCTGGAACGAGTTTCAGACAGAGAAACCTCCAGAGATGAAAACAAAAAGGTCCAGAAGCAGGAATGATCCTACTAGTCACAGGAGGAGAAAGGGGATTTCGATGTCCAGGGATTCTATAAAGGCAACACCCAGCAAGCAGGGAGGAACCAAGAAGAAATTAAAGCTCGAAGGCAGAAACCTTGTCACAACAAAAAATCCACTCAACTTACCCTACAGTGACTCTGATTCGGAGCAGGAGATGTCAAATTCACAGGATACCTTGCAGACTAAACATGATGCAAAACTGAAGATAAATACACCTCCATCTAAGCCTACAGAAACACACAGGCAACCGAAAGTAGAAGCTTCATCTAGCAAGCCTCAGAAAGGCAAGACCAGTAAAATCAATAAGCTTCTGAGAGAAATTTATGAGATGGAAGTACTTGAGAGGGTAATTAAAAAGGAAAACGCAGATCTAACAGAGAAGGTTGTTGAGTTGTTCAAAGAGAATGAAACTCTTAAGGAAAAGCATGATTCGATCAAAGGTAGAAACAGAGAGTTAATTAGGGAAAACATGAAATTGTACAGACAGCTAAGGGTCCTTAGGCTCAAGCTAAAAAAGTTCGAATCATCAGAGGAGGAACAAACAGGGTTAGACACCTTGGCCAATCTGGCCACAACCATAATAGATGTAACCGATTCTCCTGCACAGCCAACAGAGATTCGAAGGTCTGCTCGAATCAAAACTACAACAGCTATGAAAGCTTAAGTGTCAAAGGAGGTTTCAGAACTCTCGTTTTTGCAATTTTGAAAGGTCTTCAAAGTGCAACTGTCGGTGGTTTAGGCGAGCCCCACTGTGCTCATTAACCACCGAAACAGGCACTTTCGGTGGATAACTCACCCCGGGACTGTTCCAGTCAACCACCTAAAGTCTGTTTAACCAGAATTCGAACAAGTTTTTGCACAGGTCGGTGATTTTTGACATGAAAAGGTTCGGGACCTGTTCCAATGCATATCTAATGAATTATCAGGCTCAGTTCAGCTACCATTTTTGATGTATGATCAAGAAAAGAAGCATTTCAAAGGCATATAGGTAATTGCATTTGAACTAGAAAGCAGGGTATTTCGCCACATCAGCCAACTCGACTTGGTCTCCATGGGAGAATGATTTTTTCGACTTGGAAGGCTGTCTACACATCTTCAGCAGTCAATAGAAGAAAATCAGGGATTGACCTCTTTTTGAGGAAACATTCCACTTATCTTGCAACAGATTTCTACTTGCTATTTTGGGTTGATTTGATCCATGTTTTTAGGATCAAAGAATTGTTTTGTAAATGCTATAAGTATTAGAATAGATGAAGAACCAAGGGGTTCAATTTTGAGTGCTATGATGCTGCCACTGTAACACAAGACTTATTCTTATTTTATGAAATATTTCAAGCTTCCTTCAGCTGTGTTGTCAGATTTCTCTTCTTGTCTCTGATATCTTGTGAGTGAATGTTCTTAGTTGATGCTTATTTAATCTGTATATGACTGTCATCTCATATGTTGATTGATTAAGTTGATTATCATAAGATATTTCTTAGTTATTAAGCCCATTATGCTTGTTGGTATGAAGTGTGATCTGGTTCAATAGCTATCCTCTTTACCTTTTGATCAAACCCTGTCTGACTGCATTGCTAGAAGGCCTGGGGAGATTTTGTATTCCTAGACAGTCCTAAAAACACAGTCCAGCCTCTAGTTATTCACCTTGATCCACAACCCATTTCAATTATTTAGAAAATTGCTTCAAAAAGAGTTAGTTACCAGGCATCTCCGACTTACAACCTAGGAGAGTTTCCTGGAGTGATAACAAGTCCCATGGACAAGATCCATGGTTCTCCACAAACAAATGACCAATGATGCTTCCCATATGTTGTTGAACTCACTCTCATTTGATGAATATCGTACTTGACATACAGGAGGTAACATGTTTCAATAGTTTATATCAAGTGTTAATGCATTATGTACTTGTCGTTAAAGTAGTGATCATTGGTTTAGTCGGATAATGGGTTGTGATGCTCTAAATTTGTGCCTTTTGTCTTGTTCCACCTAGGTGGTCATCATCATCTCCTAGATAAGTGTTATCACTCTTGGGTAGAGTTGTATTATCTGGGACTTTGATAGGCGTAGTGTGTCCATATCCCGATCCATACATAACATTCTCCTTCTTCCCTAATATTCATTGTCCCCACTTATGAGTTGGTGGTCATATGTCATACATATAGGTTCGTGCTTTATAATCCCATGGGAAGAAGGAGCTTGAATGCTTGAGATTGATGCATCTATATATAAAAAAGGAAAAGGGAGAGCAAGATGCTAAAATCAAAATGCAAAGCAAATGAAAAGAAAAGAGATGACAAAGAGCTAAAGGAAACAAAACATTAGCAATGCCCCCTTGCTATGAGGCCATCAACCTAGGTCCTTTGCAATGAATGCATACTTAAGGACTAAATAAAACAAAGCAAAAGTCAAAAGTCGAAAAAGGTTGATTGAATAAAGAAAAAAGGCAAAACGGGGTTTGGAAAGACACAGTGTCGAGGAAAGGGAAACTCATTACATAAGTGTTCCCTCATTACAAAAACACTCCCTCGTTACAAAGGTGCTCATGTGGATGAATATCTGATGTAACCTCACATGACTACGCATGTCACTCGTGAAGTTAAACCCCACAATGTACCATCTATCATCACACATGTTCCTTGATGGGTTTCTTGGGAAATACTTCTCCTCCCGAGTACTAGCACATGTAATAGGGGATAATGATAACCATCTCATACCTAAAATTGGCAAATTGTTTGTGAAGTTTGAAGATGATGCTTATTGTGATCTACCTAATGGAATTTACATTTGTCATGACTCACCTCGTATGTTGCATTGGACTTTTGTACATGCCTTCGAACTAATGGCTAAATTGGGTCACTTGAGCCCCTCTTTGGATGATGTACTTTGCATAGTTGACATGGATATGAGGCTCGGTCCTTTGGAGAACACAGAGGATACCATATTGCACACTTGATGGAGGTCGTTCCACCTATTATGGAGGATGTTGGACTTTCCTTGGGAACATCACACTTTTGAGATGACTTAGCACCTTGTGAGAGGACGCGACACCTTTTTTAGGGGATGTTGCACCTTTTGGAGATGAATTTACACTTGGAGGGAATGTTTCACTTTGCATCCCCACACAAGCCTATTCACACTATTCCGACTGAGTTGTCCACCTTGGGAGACCACGCGTGTGAGTTTGAGGATGCATTTATGGTGGACGTCTTGGCATTTGAGCACTTCATCTCGAGAGCATCATTGGGGGTCTTTTTTACCTATCCACTCTTGTATCGAGGATATTTTATGTATTGTGACCTTATCTCTAGGCTTTGTAAATAAATAATAACATTTTTATATTTTCTTAGTTTTAAATCTAGGAAAATATTGTCATTTTAATGAGAAGTTTGTGATATCTCTCATATAAATAGATAAGCACTTATCATTTGTGAATCATTGCTAGAACTTGTGGACAACATTATTTGTATACCTCTTATATTTTTATATTTGCTATGGATGGATAACTAGAGCCACTTCTTGGGATGATGTCTTGTGGATCATTTTTCAAATTTCATGGATGGTCTTTGCCAGGGTTTTGAAGATGAATCAATTTCTTGAGTAAGTGGTCTCACTTGATCTATTGGATGTTGTTTTTGGATGATTTTAAGTGTAGTTGTACTTTTCTAGTGGTGGTGGTGGTGCACTCTCTTGGTGTCTTTCATAAACAAGTCCCTTCTTCATAACTCTTGGAAGATTACTAGTGGAGTACCTTCCTTGAACTATCTCGAAGTTTGCAAGGCACTAGGTGGATCTTCTAGGGTTTGTAGTCGAAAACCCTATATATCACCCTAGATATCCTTACATCCTCTAAAAGGAGTACTTAGTTGACCCCATATGCCCCCAAAAAATATTAGTTACTAGTCTTCTCCCAACTAGTAAATCATGAATTCTAAAATTCAAATTTTATTTATATTTTAGGGTAATTCTAGAGTTTTAACAACTTTTATTTAATTTCCAGCCATCAAAACACCCTAGACATCTAGGGTTTGCCCACATATTTTTTACCTAAAAATCATATTTCTTGGAATCTTTCCCTAGCTAGTTTTTATTGCAGTTATTTTAGGGTTGGACATCTTGGTCTTTTTGGATGGTTATATCCCCACTTTAAAGTTTAGCATTAACAAGTTACTTGAAACCGTGGTTTTATTCCATGTTTTATCCCTAAAAACAACTTGTCTAAAATTTGTTCGAGTAGCTAAAGTTTATTATTGTTATAACTAGTTTATTGTTGTACTTTATCTATCTTTAATGCAAGTTTTGCAACAACCTTAAGTAATTTTCAAATATGGATTTTTTTGGCATAATTTTTCATTAGACAATTAATCGACAATCCTATAAAACACCCGCAAGAGTAAACGTCTTAAATCTAAAGATTTACCTTGAAGTATCCACCTATTCCTTAGTTGCATATCATAATTAGTTGATGGTAATTTGGGCAATTACCTAGGTGACCTTAGACTTGGCTTGTCTTGCCTTAGGAACCCCGATTACTACTAGGGAAGCCTCCCTTGTGCTGGACTTGTCCTTCACTAAAAGGAGGGAAGTCGTTGTCTAGGTGACAATGGAAACACTTCTAATGTTCCACTCATCTTTGTACCTTATGAAATCTATCCACCAAGGTGCAAGATTGTGCGATAACACCCACCATTCCAAGGAATTTGAAGTAATGTGATGCAAGAATCCATGGTAAACAAAACAAGTAGCCTTTTCATGATTTCACTTTGAGAGCATGTAGAAAGGTAGAGTTGATACACTCTGATTCGTGTGGCCCCATGCATGTTGCATCTACTTTTGGTAATAAATATACCATGAATTGTATTGATTATTACACCAGGATATGTTGGGGTTTATTTGTTAAAAGAATCTCAAGCATTTGAAACATTTGATAATTTTCATTTATGGATTGAAAATGAAGCACAATCATGTATTGGCACTCTTCATACTGGCAATGGAGGGGAATATACTTATAATGAGTTTGAAAGCTATCTTTGTCGAAAAGGGATTAAGCATCAAACCATTGTTCCATGCAATCCTTGACATAATGGTGTAGTAGAAAGAATGAACATGACACTCTTGAATATGGTATGTTCCATGCTATATTTTAAGAATGTGAAGTTGAAGTTCTTGGCTGATGCAGTGTATTTCAAAAACAAAATTCCATCTCATGCTCTTGGTAACAAGACTTGTTATGAAATGTGGTATGGCCACATTCCTTTGATGAGGCATCTTAGGGTTTTTGGTTCCACTTGTTATGCCTTAATTCCTAAGGAGTGTTATGTAATATTTCCCCTACGGACAGGTGAAACTTTTGTTGGATTACTAGACCCCCTATACCAAGACAAAAACACTAAAAGTGGACACTAACATCCCTTTAAACTCATTTTAACCAACTAGAAAGAGAGAGGGAGAAAGGGCACGATGTACATTTTTACAATGTTTGTCCTTGCTACTTCCAACTCGTGAGCTTGATCTTCAAACCTCCTGGTGCAACTTGATACTTGCAATGGGTAGTAAAGTGAAACAACTATCTACTACTCTAGTTGATTAGGTAAAACAAACAACTATGAAGATTAAAGCAACAATAGACAAGCATATGAAAGAATACACAATATTTAAGGAAATAGGCCAAGTATATTCAATGAGAACCTAAAAGAGATACTTACAGACCACGATTGATGCTGTAGAAACCTCTTCTCGTCCAACCCTTGCACGAATGAACCAAGATCAAAATGATGATACTTAACTGATTTCTTTCCCCCCCTTCACCATGGAATTTCCTCAAATTTATAGGCTTTGAGAGGCTCAACCACCTTGAGTATTTTGGAATAGGTTGAGGATATGTCTCCATAGGTTATGATTATTTCCTTAGAGACAGCCATGGAGTAGGATTCGAGCCAAACAAACCCCAACCTTTCAGAGCTATCTCTTAGAAGAAGGTGGGATTTACCTTGATTCCCTCAACCAACAATGACACCCCCATAAACCTGAAGACAAATCACCATAGCGCCCCCTTAACATGGTGTAGGGATCACTAGCACTCCCTAAGCAACTCATAAATTTCCAAAGAATGGTTAAAATTCCAGGTAAAGGGTATGTTTCAACTACCAAATGACGTGGCTTTTCCTTCCAACATGATTTAGGGGTTGTGACAAGTGTTTCTATGGTGTCTATTGAGTTGCAACACTTACTAAGAGTGTATGAAGTATGTTACGACACTTTTGACACTTGCGACAGTTTAGTTGCGACCCTTAAGACACTTGCGACAGTTTAGTTGTGACCCTTATGACACTTAGGATGCAACATTTGCGCCACATGTGACACTTAGGATGCAACATTTGCGCCACATGTGACACTTAGGATGTGAGGTTTGTGCCACAGGTGACACTTGTGATACTTAGAACGTGACATTTGCGCCACATTCAACACATTATGCAAGCATGGAAATTTGACGTGTAACAAATTGCCCCCCAAAGTGTGAAGTTAGAAGAAGAAACTGATGGCCGAAACACTTTATAGATTCCTCAATGCAAGGGTGAAGGAGTTGGAGAACATGGTAGAAGCTGGAAACAAAACATCAAAAAAGATAAATATATGTTTCATTCCCGAGGCAGGCATACCTATGCTTGGAATATAAATGACTCAAGGCACGACCGTCGACCAATTCATTCTGGATCCCTAATGATATCGACTATGGAGATGGTCACCAAAGATAAAACAGGGGCACCCATTATCTTATCTGAGCATTGGGATACACCTTTGCAGACCGATGACTATATAACACAGTCCCCAAGGTGTAGGACAGTCGATGACAGAGTGTGATGTTAAGGAACTCCATGATGTTAAAGTCACCGGTTCGAAACTCGTGGGGACAAAAAATCCACCCATGTTAAGGGTTGGTGTGGCTTAGGCCGGGTGCAATCCCCAGGTGATTTTGATGGCTTAGGTGCCCCTGAGTTGCAGTTTCTCAGCCACAGGCTAGTCCCGCAGGTCACAGACAAACTAGCAAACAAAGAAAAAAAACATTTTATAAGCATAGTACTTCCTTAGATAGAGCCCATTACAAGGCTCGTTGAGAGGGATTCCATCATAGTTAACTAACTTGTAGGAACCTTTGTGTAGCACATGTTTTATGATGTAGCGTCCATGCCACATAGGTTCTAGTTTTCCTGTTCCAATTTTATCATGGTCTTGGTCATAAACCATGACTTGATCTCCTTCTGCAAAAGTGCGAGGTTGGATAGACTTATCATATTGAGTTTTGATATGTCTCATTAATGAGGGCAGCATCATGATGAGTCTCATCCAACTTTGTTAGATATAGGAAACGGTCCTCTTCGACAGAGGTTTTGGGCAGGAGTTCTACGACTAGTCTCAAAGATGGAATTTCGCATTCAATTGGTAACACCGATTCTAACCCATATACCAACTGGAAATGTGTGAAACCAGTGGGGGTCTTGACGAAAGTCTGATAGGCCCAGAGTGCTGAGAAGATTTGTAAATTCAATTGGTTTTGTTCACCCCCCCCCATGCATTAAAGCATGGTTTTCAAGACTTTTTTTATGGCTTCAACTTGTCCATTGGCTTGAGGATAATATGGGGATCAATTTTCATGTTGAAAACCCAATTTGGTACGTAAATCACTCATCATCTGATTTTGGAAATGAGATCTGTGATCAGTTACGATAGCTCAATACAATCTTTAAAATTGGAGGGCCAAAAATAACCTGCACGTAATATCTTTTCGGATGTAGCCATCCCAGAGAGATGACCACCACAAGCTCCTAAGTGACAGTCATTTAAGACACGCTCAGCCTCTTCATGGGTCAAATAACATCGTAGAACAATAACGTGGTGATATAAAGTGTTGCCAATAATAAGGTAATATTTTGAATGATGTTGAATGTGACGTCAGTCGTCACGTGAAATATTTGGGCAGAAGTGTTGGGTCTGGAGATATAAGAGAATGTCTCCATACTAGGGATAACATACTGATAAGGAACAATGACTCATATGGAAGGGAATCATTGGGCTCAGTGTCCTCATCGGTATGGGGAATATCGCAAATCAACTCCGCAAAAACTAGTGGTTTCTTTGGTTTAGATATTGCAAACTCGAGATCGAATTCCTGAAGAATGACGATCCATTTTGAATATTTTCCCCCAAGTACTTGACGAGTCAAGATGTGGTAAATGGGGTTCAAGTTATTAATAACCGTGGTAGTGTGAAGTAATATGTAATATCGAAATCCTTGGATAGTGATGACTACTACCAAAGCCAAGTTCTCAACATGTGAATATCGAAGTTCGGGGCCAGAAAGGCTCGTACTTAAATAGTAGATCACATGGTTTGTATTGTCGTAGTCCTCTTGAACTAACACCATGGCAATAGTGGAAGCGGAGGTGGCTAAGTAAAGGATATAATCTCTCGTGTCGTTAGGGGGGTGTATCAATGGTGTATGCGTTAAATAATGTTTGAGAGCGTTAAATGAGCGTTGATCAAGTTCATACTAGATGAAAGGGACATCTTTATGCAACAACCTCATGAATCCTTTCATGATTTCCGCGTAATTGTAGATGAAACGACGTAGAAAGTTTTCCTTCGATTGCAAATTTTGGACTTGGGTAATGTTGTTGGGAGGAGGAAAAGAGAGGATATATTTCACTTTCAAGGGATCCACCCTAATCCCATATTTGGAGACAACAAAACCTAGGAGCCTCCCTGATTCGAGAAGAAAAAATCTTTTGTGGGGGTTCAAGCGTATGTTATAATGCCGACATATAAGAAAAATTGCTCTCAAATGATGAAGATGATATTTTCGATGAGTCAAACGAGCTGGAAAGTCATCGAGGTAGGGCTCAACAATATACTTGATATCATGCAAAGCGTACGACATAGCCCACTAAAAAGTGGTGCCAGCATTTTTAAGGCTGAAGGGTAAATTACAATAAGCGAAGGTTCCCCGTGAATAGATGAAGGTTGTCTTATGTTGATTAGCCGGTAAAATATCTATTTGGTTATAGCCTGAGAAGCCATCCATAAAAGAGAAGGTTATGTTTCCAACACAATTATCGATAATTTGGTCGATGAAGGGTGTAGGGTATTTTTCTTTCGGACAAGCCTTATTGAAATCCCTATCGTCAACGCAAACTCAAATTGTCCCTTGTTTCTTTGCGATCGAAACAATGTTAGAAATCCATTCGGTCACAGATATGGGGTAAATGAAACCAGATTTCAATAAATTTTCTACTTCTACCTTTATTGCCACAATTTTCTTAGGATGAACATAGTGAAGTTTATGTCGTGCAAGTTTATCTTCAGGATAAGTTTTAATTTCATGCAGAACGATCAAAGGATCGATTCCTGACATTCCTTTGTAGCTTCAGGCAAAAGCGTCATGGAATTCTTTAAATAAGGCTATGTAGTCTTGAATTTTTACAATTGAACATTTCTAGCCTAATTGTATATGTTCCATGACACCCTCTTTTTATGATATGTCTACGTTGATGGTTTGTGATATATTTCCTAAATTTCCCTCGGAGATAGTATCTCGATTTAGTATTGGAGATCAAGGATTATCGACAACATCAGATGGAAAAATAGATTGAATATTTTTGTCGATTCCATCCCAACTTGGAAGAAAGGATGAGCGGTGGTGGTTATCATTCCAAGGTGACTCTTCGATACTAAGCATTTCCATTATAGATTCGTCAAATGGAAAAATCTATAGGATGTTATCAAAGGTCGATGATAAGGAATTCAACCAAGATGGTAGTGAATAAGAATTGGACGCCACTAGATGTTGGTCATTGAGTGAAGGAGAGGCAGATTGAATGGCATCGTATTTAGCCTCTTCTAGGCTAAGCGACATACTGTCACCTAGCATATCAAACTCTAAAGGACTAGGCACAATCCAAGGATTAGATGATTCAAGGGATTGATGTACCATGATCAAAATCATATTTATCGTTGGGATATGCTCCAAAGTTTGAGGAACGGGTGTAGGGAGTTCCCATGAGCGAAGAATCTTTCAATAGACCCACCCCTACGCTTTCACAAGTAATCGTTGAGTCCCCAAAAATGGAATATTTTTGGTGGTTTGGTTGCGAGCATCAAGTGTACAATAATCTAATTGATCGATGGTAACTATTTTTCCTTGATGAGGAAACTAGACACATCGAAAAACCAAAGATGTTACAGTTGTCATAGCATAAAAACAACTTCTTCTAAGCCACAAGTTATAATCTAAAGGAGCATCAACTACTTCCACATCGACGAAAACAATTTTTCCCCCCAGTCGAACGACTAATGATTGCAATAGTCCATGAGGTGTGAAACCTCGTCCATCAAATGCTTTCAACATGGCAAGAGATAGATTAAGACCTGGTGATTTAAGACCTTTCCAATAGGCTAAGGACATGACATAAGTCGATGCTCTTTCATCCAATATAAATGTGTTGATTGTGAACAACAACTTCGATTTGAAACACAAGTTGGTGAGAGAGCCTCAATTTATAATCATCCAGGTTAAATGTGATAGTATTGGATGATTCGAGGTCTACAGCTCCAATGGCCGGCAAGAGAGTCCTACACTGACTAGGGTGGTTTTGTAGAACATCAAGAGTCGACATTGCATAAGGTGTTTGGGCCAAATCTTCAACTATGTTGTAGTTCTGGGCAGCATGAGAGTTCGGATTAAACGTCGTATTTCAAATAGTACTCTTGGGCAGACATAATATAGATTCAAAGTTTGGTTTTCCAATCTAGAGAGGTCCAGATGGAGGGGTAACAAAAGTGGAAGGTTAATCAATCACAGTTCCATTAGTTAGACTTTCTTTACCATTTTTACCTGGAGGTGTGTCATATGTCGTAGTACCAGTGGTCAAATATACACCATCGAACATGTAAATATGTGCAATTGAGGAAGCATCCTCTTTAGGAGGAGGACATGGGTTTCCTCCTTGCGGAGGTGCAGGATTTTGCGCAACAATTGATTGTTTTTGTGGAAAAGGATGTGTCAAAATAGCGGGTTGGGAATTTTCTTTGAGGAATTGTGATACTTCATCTTGACGAGGACAGTTTGTTGTGTAATGATCTTCAACACATATGAGATAGGGAAATTTTAGTTTTTGTTGTTGTTGCTTTTCAATAGTAGGTGGTTGTGTTTTTGTGTTTTTTGTTTCATTATTATTTTTCTTTGATTTATCCTTACTCTTATTTTCCCCCCAAAATTGTGGTGGTGAAGTAGATTGAACTACATTTACTTCAGAGAATTTAGCTGAGGAGGAATTAGACGGGATAGAAGCCTACACCATAGACGTGGTAGATATTAAATGATTTGTAGTCCCAATCGACTATGAGGCAGGTTGAGTTTTGACAAAATCGATAACACCGTCAAAATGAGCAACATATGATGGTTTGGATGCAACGGTTGATGGACGAGGAGCCTTTGGGACCAATTCATATAAAGTAACAGATTGGGAATAAACCAAATCCAGATATTGGGAATGAGCAGTAGATTATTCTTATGTAACTATGCCTCTCGTTGCCACATCACGAGCAACAGGTGGTAACAAGGAATTTGTGAACCATTCTGCCAACAACTAGTCTGGGATGGTAGCTTTGATCAACTGTCATCGTCGTCTCCACTCGTGAATATGATCAAAAATGTGTACGGAGTTGGTCTAACGAAGGGAGGTCAAAAGTTTCGTTCTGGTTTTGTATCTAATTGGCAGTTGAAAATGGGTGAGGAAAGCCATTGGAAGTGAATTAAAATATTGAAAAGATCCATGTTGTAATTCAATATACCATTTTGCTGTGGAGCCCGTAAAAGTACGTTGGAAAAGACACAGTCGAATAGAGTCATCCATCAATGAGTTTGATGAACAACAAAGATGAAATGTCATGACATGGTTATTTAGATATTCTCCAGGTTTACCATCAAATTTTGGGATATCCGATGGTAACTTGGTGGGAATTACTATCTAGAAAGGAGAATGCAATATGGGATCATTTGTCAATCTCGACAGGATTGGAAAATATAAAGTAACCATAAAAGGTAACTGTTGATTATTTTGAGGATGATTTTGGTGAGGCATGGGAAGACCAGTAGGACCATAAATAGGATGTTGAGGGAAGTTGTATCCAAAAGGTCCTCCCATATATGGTTATTGAGGATTTTGGCCAGTGAAAGCAAGATTCGTTTGTTGAGGTACTTGGGTAAAAGATGAGGGAAAACCAAATTGACCCTTAGGAGGGTACTGAGGAGGATAGTTAGTGTGATCTGAAGGAGGGTAACCAGTTTGAACTTGAGGAGGATAACCATTTTGACCCCGAGGAGGATAACATTTTTGACCTTGTGGAGGAAAATATGATTGACTCTAAGGACCGCAAATGGGATTTGGGACACATGGGAATTGTTGTCCAGAGTACAATCCCGATGGGTTAGGATTTAATGATCCTCCTTGCGGGGTTGGATTAAAAGATCCTCCTTGAAGTGGTGTATTAAAAGATCATCCTTGAGGTGGTCCCCAGGTTTGTTGTGGGTTTCTGACAAAAAAACTTGAACTTGCCCTCTGCCATAAGTTGGGTAAAGACTGGGACTTGTCCACTAAATGAAGGTTGCCCCCTCGAAGGAACTAGTCCATCGAATGAGGGTTTCCCCCAGTAGGGACTTGTCCACTAATGGAGGATTGCCTCCTGACATGGATTTGTCCCCCAGTAGGGACTTGTGATACAACAAGGTTTTGCATTCTAAGATAGGAAGGTGTACCAATAGGATTATGTGGTGTGAATGAAATTGCTGCTTGAAGAGGCATCATTGGTGTAACCGGCATAGTGCTTTGTAAATGTCTAGAAAGGACAAGACATGTATCACTCGATATTTGACATGAAGTGGTAGTAGTGTTATGTGTTGTTCCCACAGGATGACCAAGGAAATGACTCGATGGTTCTGTACTTGCGTTAGTAATGATAGGTGTATGTGGAGGGGCATAAAATGGTTGATTCAAATTGAATTTTTCAAAAATATCATGGCCTAATGGAGTTTTATATATAGGATGAACATGAGTTTGATTTGGATCTACCATTCCAGTATTACGAGAAGGAGTTGTATATCCTTCACTTGTGTTGAGTTGTTTTGATTCCATGTTAACTTCTTCGTATGGCCTTGACGGTAATCTGGGATAATCTTCGAGTATGATATTCCCTAGAGAATCTACTTGAACAAGAAGTGGATCAAGAGGGATGGTTAATGTTGGGTTTACAAGAGAGATAACACCTTCTTGAACTATTACAATTGCTCCCTCGGGATGTTCAATTAAAGGAGTAGCACCACTCCCAACATCAAAATAGTTTTCTTCTTCGACAACTTCTCCATGAAAAGTGTCTTCAACTGAATTGGGAGGTATGGGTTCATAACATTTTGGAGGAAACCCTTGCATCCTACATGATCAATGAAGACCTTTATCAACAACAATACCAATTCGTAAGGATAACTAGGGAGGATAAACAACACTCGCTAAAAAATATAAAAAAATGAACAAGTAAACCAATATATTTTCACAATGAACTTACTAGTTGGTGATGAAATCCAACATTGTGGGAACAACGTGAGAAGGGGTTGGGATTGAGCACGTGGATAAGTTATGTTGGAAACCTACTTAACAGACTTACACCTTGTTGCAAGTTCCCTCACAGTATTATCCGTGGGCTACCCTCCAAGGAGCCCGAGTGAGTTTGACCAACGTTTGACCCAGGTATAACAAAGACTCCCCTCCACCGTCACCTTATGTATAGACCCTAAGGAATATAGCCACTAAGTTTACCAACTCACAGTCATCCTTCAGGCAGGTATAGTCGACAGTCGGGTCCGAACGTATGAGAAGGATATCAAGTCCAAAATCCTTCAAGAGAACTGAAGACAAATGGACCGATAAACTCCTAAGGACCCCGAATGGATTCAAGATTCATGAAGCTTTGAGACCAAGTGAAAACAACTTATTCTCGAGAAGAACCCCCAATATATTATCGTTCCTCTACAATTGGTTAAGCCTTGGAGAGGCAATCTTCATTGCTCTCCCGCACATGACCTCGTGTTTAACCCCTGTGTGAGAGGGGGATCCTGGTTATGCTTATACAAAAATTGGATTTTCTCTCCCCATCGCAAGATTCTATGTGTGTATTTAATGCTTTGGAGAGTTAACCTTACAACCTATTCCAAAGCTCTAACCCTAGTCTAATGTTGGTGCACAAGCCTTAAAAAGAAAAGTTGCTAGATCACTTTTAATTAGCGTTTGTTTTCATGGTTGTTCGTTACTCAAGGGTGAATGATAGTGAAATTCCTGATGTTTTTGAGACTCGACTCCAAAAACAAAGCAAAAGAATGAGATGCAATTGTTCTTTTCGATGAACTTCTAATTATAGGAAGGAGAAGAGTTTCTTTCTTTTTATCACCAACAAACACTCAGAAGAATGCAAAAATTTAAGCAATTTGTTCCCAAAAAGAATCCACACTTTTGCCAAATTATCAAAAGAAAACCTTTCAAGTTTCCAAAACCATTGCATACAAATTCCTTCAAATTTTCTTTGTTTGATTGTTAGATGCGAGAAATTATGTGCTTCTAATGCTTCTTTCTTTCAATAACAATTAAATAGTTCTCCACTAAAACTACATAGAACAAGAAGCGAAATATTATCCAAACAAAGATACCCACAAAGGAAATAAAAAAGAAATAAACCCACTTAAACAAAGATCAAGAAATCAAGCAAACCACACTAAAAAACCTTTGAAAAATGAGCACCAAGAAACAATATCAAAGCTAGGTTTTGGTAAGCAATTGAGTTTCAATTGATTCAATCAAAGCAAGATTGATTAGGAACTCACTGACCAACAAACCCTTGCAGACTCTTCCAATCAGGCAGATAACTGATGATCTTGTGAAACAAGGATTAGACCAAGGAAAGGTAAAATAAACCAATCTTGCAATTGAGAAGGAGTTTGCAAGCTCAACAAAGATGAATAATATTTCTTTGAACTAAGCAAAGCAAAAAACAAATTAAGGACTTTTGGGTTAAAAAACTCTGATTAACATAACTGAGCAGAACTTGGAAAACCTTAGGATTCTCACAAAAAGGAGAGGGTGGCAATCATGTCTTCAAGGAGACAGGGTGGAGTGGCACTTGCTATAGGGTTGTTGGGGAGTGTCAGTCTAACAATGGCTCCCTGGTGCTCACTGCAAAGGAGGGTCGGTTCTAGAAAAGTTAATTTTTTTTTAAAAAAGGCTAAAAACTCAGAAAGATCGAAGCAATGATTTTGTGAAGCTTTCAATAAAGAAGAATAAAGAAGAAATTGGCTCAGAATCAAGCACCAAACAAGATATACTGATAGGAAAAAGGCTTTTAGACAAACCAAGGAAAGACTAGTCAAAGTTCGATCCCCAGTGGAGTCACCAATTTCTGTTACAAAATATTTCCTCTGCGGACAGGTGAAACTTCCCTTGGATTACTATACCCCTATACGAAGACATAAACACTATAAGTGGACACTAACATTCCTTTAAACTCATTTTAACCAATCAGAAAGAGAGAGGGAGAAAGGGCATGATGTACCTTTTTACAAAGTTTGTCCTCACTGCTTCCAACCCATCAGCTTGATCTTCAAACCTCCTAGTGCAACTTGATACCTGCAATGGGAAACAAAGAGAAACAACTATCTCCTACTCTAGTTGATTAGGTAAAACAAATTCATCTATGAATATTAAAGCAACAATAGACAAGCTTATGCAAGAATACAGAGGCTTGAAGGAAATGGGCCAAGTATATTCAATGAGAACTTAAAAGAGAATACTTACAAACCACGATTGATGCTACACCAACCTCTCCATTCTCTCCTTGTCCAACCCTTGCATGAATGAACCAAGATCAAAACGATGATGCTTAATTGATTTCTTCCCCCCCTTTCACCATGAAAATGCCTCCAATTTATAGGGTTTGAGAGGCTCAACCACCTTGAGTATTTTTGGAATAGGTTGAGGATATGGAGACACAGGTTATGATTTTTTCCTTAGAGAGAGCCATGGAGTAAGATTCGATCCAAACAAACCCCAACCTTTCAGAGTTGTCCCTTAGAAGAAGGTGGGATTTACCTTGATTCCCTCAACCAACAATGTGTTGAGATTCAACAAGAAGATCCTAGTGAAAATTATGCACCTACACTAGGATGGAGCTTCAGGCTATTTTTAGGTGGAAGTCTATTTTTAGATGATGAGAAAAATCTACTTATAGATGGTGAGTGAATTCTATTTATAGATGTATGTCGACTATTATTATCCCTTAATAATAGTTGGACAATAAATATTAATCTATTCTCAATGAGCACTTGGAAATAGTTAACTGAAGTGGCAAATCAGTTAGCTATAGGAAATTCGAGTTCAAAGGTTGACTGGTGGGACATGCAAGTCGAATTAGTTATAACTGAGTGATTCAAAGTTGTAACAGAGTTATATGTGTAGTTATGTGAGTTGTAAAGTATTTTAGCTTAGTTAAGTGAGTTAAGCTCGGTTGTACTAGTTGCTTGTAAAGTATTATTAGTTTAGTTAAGTGAGTTAAGATCATTTGTACTAGTTGTAACTCAACTTATTATCTAGAGAGATCAGTGAATTCATTATTAATTATTTTACAATCAATGATCTCACATGCAACCTGAAGATTTACCATTGTTAACAACATGCATGTCAGATCCAATGGAAACCCAATTGAGATGCTAACAAAGTGAAAATGCTTTGACTATCAGTTGAGACATTAGTGAGTGCACTCATGCACCACACACACATTGATGTTTCCATGAGGATTGCACAACCTAGGCAAAAGGAATCCATTCATTGCAGGGATTTCCATAAACATGGATTACGCAGAGGAGGAAGGTTGTCTAGACACAGAGAATTGACACATGAATTTGTCAATTTTTGTATGACAATGTGAGACGATTGTATATTGTGTTCAAGAGATATTGGATTAGAGTTTGTATGAGATTGTTTCATGATCCATGATATATATACATAATATATGATATGGGGTTTTTAGCTTTATGTTGTCCCGGTAAAACATCTTAAACAGGTTATGTGTGTGATTGACTTTTCTTGATAATGCACTACGCATCGTGTTTTAAATTACACAAGAACATTAGTAGAAGTGATTATGTATTTGAAAGTGGCATATAATTGTTAGATCGAGAACCGAAATACATAATTTGTATTGTAATTTCTACATGGTATCGAGTCAGAGACATAGAAGTTGAGTTTGTGATTGGATAGAATTTGAATTTGTAGAAAGACCTTCTTGGTGCTACAACTGATTCAAAATCGAAATGGATTTCAATGGATTGATTTTAGAGTATGCACTTGAGGGAAGCTCAAACTATATTTCTTTGAAGGACAGGATGGAGGTAGTATTTGAATACAATGGCTTGAAGGAATTCATTGACAAGGATGTTCCTAAGCCAAATGCTCCGTGACATTGCAAATCTTTATGCATGGCAAAAGAAATTGGCAAAGGCGAGGAGGATCCTATTAGAGGGAGTAAGAGACCACATTGTCTCAAACCGCGGGAAAGCTTTTCACACCATATGAAATGTAGAAGACTTTGATGGATCTATTCAAAAACAACAATTACAGGAAATCACCAAAGATAAACTCCTGGAAGATCAAGATGGAGAAGGGCTACACCATTCCAAAATATTCCCAAGTTTTTTCAATGTTGGGATGAGCTGGGGAGTGTGGGAATATCATTCATTGATGATGATTTGGTGAGCTTGGCACTCCAGGACTTCCCAAGAATTGGCACAGCTATCTACATCCTATCAATGGAAGGGGAAAATTGCCATATTGGGAACGAATATGGTTGGATCTAGTGCAAGAGGAGTTCAAATGGAACACCAGAGATGGCCTTAATCAAAGCATGATGATGAAGATAATTGGTCTTTGGCCGCCAAGGCAAGGAAAGGGAAGGGGAAGAAATTCCATTCAAAAGCTTAGTCTAAAGGCAAGAAAATCGGATTTGTCCAAAGTGAAGTGTTTCAACTATCAATTTTTTTTCCAAGGAAAAAAAAAAAAAAAAGAAGAAGAACAAGAAGGTTGTTGGAGATGCAGTTGGTGAGGCCTTTTCCTCACAATTTGAACTTGACTTCTCCTGATCGCATGCATGGCATCAAGTGCATTGGAATCAATGTGGTATTTGGATAGTACTGCTTCCTTCCACATGACATGAGATAAGGAGATTTTTAGTGAGTTGGAGGGGAGAGATCTCAAAATGCATATAGAGATGGGTGATGATGGATGATACATTGAAACTGGTATTGGTACCATTAACTTCGAAGGAGTCAAACCATTTCAATTGAAAGATGTTATGCATGTTCCATGTCCGAAGAAAAACTTGGTCTCAATTCCAATGTTGGAGGACAGAGGCTATGATGTTTTCGCCGATGGAAAAGCCTTTCTCATGACATAAAACAACGGGTCAAATAAAGAAGATAGGGATTTTGAGTTAAGAATCTCTAAAAGCTGGAGGTAGATGGATGTGCTACCACGATGGGAAAGGCGTAGCGTTGTGACCCCGATGAGGGCTAATTATATATAGAAAATTGGGCCATCTTCAATATGGATTTTGAAAATCAAGGCAACAAATATCTACCGAATCCTCCAATGGGAATACTTGTTAGTTAGATCAATGCAAGGGTTGCACCATGGGAAGTATGTAAAGTCCACCTTTCATGACAAGGAGAACCGCGTTTCTGGCGATCCTGGAGAGAATTCACACGCATGTGTGTGTGGACCATTCTGGCTTCTTCAAAAAAACAAGTATTATGTTATTTTTGTTGATGACTTTTCTTGTAATTGTTGTATCTTCATGCGTAAGAAGGATCAAAACATTCTCAAAGTTCCGCGGAGTTTAAAGTATTGCGGATAAAGAGCTCAAGCAAGTGAAGGCTCTGAGTGATAATGGTGGAGAATATATATCTAATGAATTCAAAGACTTCAACAGTAGAGAAGGAATTCGAAAGAGAACTCATATGCCAAAACCCACAACAAAATGGGGCCGCAGAGAGGAAGAACAAAACGATCGCGGGTAGAAGAATAACCGATGTTGTGATGATCGGCCTACCAATGCATTTGTGGTAGGAAGCATGCAACACTGCTGTAGCTTATGTGCAAAACCGTTGTCCCTGGAGTACTCGCATGTGCACATGAATAATCTTTTCACTAGTAAGAAACCTCGATGTTTCATTTTAATATTTTTGGCTCATCTGCTTATGTGCATGTGACCAAGAACTCCAAGAAGAAGCTAGAGCTGACTGCTAAAGTTGGAATATTTTTGGGGTACACAAAAACACCCCATAATTATTGTGTGTATTTTCCTAACAAGAAGATGAATCATATGTGATCTGATATAAAATTTGATTAAGGAAATCCATGCTGTTGTCGCTGAGAGGAGCGAATAGATTCCCCCAGATGCGTAGAAGGAACCCAGTTATTCCCAAAGAGTCTCAAGATGTGGATTGACCACACAAGGAGGTTCATGGAGTGGAGGAAGCCACCCAAATAGAGCCATCCATAAGAAATGGAAGAAAGCGCACTACCTAAAGCCGGAAAGATTGAGACTACATGTTGCACGTAATGTAGGAGCCCCTACTTCACAACGCAGACATAGACAGTCTCTTGATCAATTTTTTGGATACATGTCTCTCATGAGCAAATGCATTGTGAATGAACCATCTTCATTTCAGAAGCAGTGTAGGATCCCACTGGGTTGATGCAATGGTGGAGGAGTATGACTCCATTGTTAAAAATAGTGCATGGGAAATTGTACCAAGACCTGAAGAAAAATCAGTGGTAATTTGGGATAGATCTACAAGCAAAGCAAGTCAGTCGATGGGAGTGGAGAAGTATAAGGCCAGATTTGTGGCCCAGGGACTCTGACAGATCGAGGGATAGATTATGATGAGACTCAACTGCCTAGAAGGTACCTTCCATAAGATCTATCTTGCACTCTCAAAGCATATGTATCGGCATTATCCACGATGGGTGTGAAAACAACTTTCTTCAATGGGATCATCGAGGAAGAGGTGTACACAGAGCAACCTCCAAGATTTCGGGATTCAACAATGAGTCGACAAAAAGTTTCACTCAAAAGAGCATTGTATAGAAAAAATCAAGCACCCGCTTGGTATTGAATTCCTGATAGACGCTATTTCATCGACTAGGGCTTCACCAAAAGTGAAGCAGATGTAAAACTATACCAAATTGTGGTGGAGGGTAAGCTTTTAATAATTGTTCTTTATGTAGATGATTTAAAATTGACTGGTGATGACCGTTGATACACTCATGCAAGGAATACCTTGCAAAAGAGTTTGAGATGAGTGATATGGACTCTCCTTCATTATTTCCTTTGGATTGGAAATATGCCGATGGTGAACTTTTGTGTCTCTGGGCAAGTATTAAAGGGATATTGGGTTTCACATGGAGGGTTGCAACCCCATGGATACTCCTTCTAGGAAACCGAGAAAGAGGATGCTATCGAGAGGTGGTGGATGCCACTGCTCATCGACAAATAGTGGGTTTGTTAATGTATCTAGTGAACACGAGACCGCACATTTTCTATGTGGTTAACCAACCGAAATAAGTTTATGGTTGAGCCTACCGAGATCTTTGGAAGGCGTGTAAGCATGTCCTAAGATACCTAAAGGGCACATCTAAGTATGAATTGCAGGCGATAGATCTAATGAGGTGAAGTTGTATGGGCTTCACTAGATGTAGATTGGGAGGGCAAGTCTAACCACTTAAAGAGCACATCAGTGGGGATCTTTAGTATCGTATCTATAACTTTTTCTCGGGTACAGTAGGAACAGAGATCCGTGGCACTTAGTTCACGAGTTGGAATACAGGCGCGAGTCGTCACATGAGGCTATTTGGATGAGAAAGATCTTGGTTGGTTTGTTTGGTTTTCAATTAGATCCGATACATCCATGTGATAATCAAAGTTGCATTAAACTCTCGATTAATCCTGGTATTTCATGATAGACCCAAGGACATAGATATCCGCATCATCATATCGTAGGATTGTGTGTAACCTAAGACTGGCAAGATTCCAGCATTCCGGGAAGAACAGGATGCGCATTATTCCCACTGGCTACGCTCACTGGGAGAAAATTCTAATACCATAGAGATAGGATCAAGGTGAAGGATAATCCATTTCTAAAGGAGAGGAGTGTTGAGATTCAACAAGAAGACCCTAGTGAAAATTATGCACCTACACTAGGATGGAGCCTTTAGGGCTATTTTTAGGGTGGAAGTTTATTTTTAGATGATGAATAAATTCTATTTATGGATGATGTCTATTTCATAGATGGTTAGAGAATTCTATTTATAGATGTACGCCGACTATTATTATCCCTTAATAATAGTTGGACACAAAATATTAATCTATTCTCAATGTTAATTAAATAGTTAACTCAAGTGGAAAATCAATTAGCTAGAGGAAATTTGAGTTCAAAGGTTGACCGGTGGGACATGCAAGTCGAATTAGTTGTAACCGAATGACTTGAAGTTGTAACAGAGTTATATAAAAGAAGTTATGTGAGTTGTAAGTAGTTTGCCCGGGGCTTAAGTGAGTTGCTTCCGTTTGTACTAGTTGTAACCTAACTATTGACTAGTGAGAGATCGCTGAATTAATTATTAATTAATTCACAAACCAAGTGATCTCACATGCAATTGAATATTGACCTAATGCTAACTACATGCATGTTGGAGATAATGTGAAAGGGACAGTTTGACTATCAGTTGTGACATTAGTGAGTGCACTCATGCAACCACACACACATTGGATGTGCCCATGAGGATTGCGCAACCTAGGCAAGAGGAATTCATTCATTGTAGGGATTTCCATTAGCAGGGATTGCATAGAGGAGGTAGGCTGTCTAGAAGCAGTAAATTGGCACATGAATTTGTCAATTTTTGTATGACAGTGTGAGATGATTGTATATTGTACTGAGAAATCTTGGATTAGAGTTTTGTATGAGATTGTTTCATGATCCATGATATATACATAATATATGATAGTTGGGTTTTTAGCTTTATGCTTTCCTGATAAAACATATGTGTTATGTGTGATTGATCTTTCTTCTTGATATTGCAATTGGCAATCGTGTTTTAAATTTCGCAAGAATATTAGTAGAAGCGATTATGTATTTAACAGTGGCATATAATTGTTAGATCAGGAGAATCCATGCAATACATAATTTGTATTAAAATTTCTACACAATGGTGCCCCCATAAATTTTAAGACAGAGCACCATGGTGCCCCCTGAACATGGTGTAGGGAGAACCAATGCTCCCTAATCATAGGCAAGGGAGTGCGATTCCTCCTAAATGTCCAAATAATGGTCAAAATTCCAGGTAAAAGATATATGTTTCGACTGCCAATGATGGGGCTTTTCCTTCCAACATGATTTAGGGGTTGTGATAAGTGTTTCTATGGTGTCGACTTAGTTGTGACACTTACTAAGAGTGTATGAAGTATGTTATGACACTTGCAACAATTTAGTTGTGACACTTGCGACACTTAGGATGTGACATTTGTGCCACATGCGACACTTAGAAGGTGACGTTTGTGCCACATGCAACACATTATGCAAGTGTGGAAATTTGGCGTGTAACAAGGAGCAAAGAAACAAACTAGGTGCAAGGAGTTGAATGTACACCTTCTTGGGGTACTCAAATACCACAAAGTCATATTGTCTTTACGATGAGGTAAATACAAAGTTCTTTATTTCTAGAGATGTGATTTTTCTTGAATCGATGAAAAATGAGATGAATATTGAGTGGTATCTTGATCATGCTTATAGATTTACCCATGTAGAGACATATCATGAGTTTGATAATGAGATTTTGCATCTTGAAGGGGGGATCCCCATCTTGGATCAATCTTTGGATTCTCCTTTTGATGTCCCATCTCCCCCCCATGAAGAAGATCCAACCACTTCAACAGAATAGGAGTTTCAATTGGATGATATGATTGAGAGGATTGAAAGGTTGAATCTTGATGGGAATGCAACACCATCGCAATTAGTTGAGTAACCTAGACCATTGCAAAAATTTCCAAAGTGGGTCATGAAGACACTTGAAAGTGTTTGTCCCGGTGAGGTTGGAAACTTGAGAACTATAATTTCACTAAGATAAGATGATGGAGGTGATGTGGATGATTCAAATTCGGGTGATGTCAATGATATGGAAATTTCATATTACTCTGAATTGAATTTATCTACTAACTTTCAACTAGTTTCCTTTGAAGAATTTGTTTCTCGTGGTGAGTGGAAAGAAGCTATGCAGAAGGATTATGATGCTCTCATTAAGAACGAGACATGGAAGTTGGTGGATCCTCCATATGGAACCAAACAAACTGGTTGCAAGCGGGCCTATGAGAACAACTACAAATCAGATGGCTCACTTGATAGGCATAAACCAAGGCTCGTGGCGAAAGGATATGCATAGAAAGAAGGAAAATACTATGAAGAGAACTTTTGCCCCACAACAAAACAGGATACCATTCATGCTTTGTTGGCTTTCCCAACATAAAATAGGTGGAATATTCATCACATGGATGTGAAGACAACTTTCTTTAATGGAGATTTCAAAGAGAATGTCTACATGTATCAACCAGAAGGATTTGTTGTGAAGGGTCACATACATAACATATGCAAGATCATCAAGTCTTTGTATGGCCTAAAGCAAGCACCTCGTACATGGTATGGAAAGACAATTGAGCATCTTTTGAAGATCAATTTCAAGCACTTTAATCTTGATGATGCAACTTTGTTTGTCTAGAAAGCTAGAAAAACTATTTTGTACCTAGTGGTGTATGTGTAGATGATGTTTTGATAACAGGGAATAATGGAGTATATATTACATCCATAAAGAAATAATTGAAGAAGGGTTTTGAGATGATATACATGGGACATCTTCATTACTACTTACGTATTGGAGTAAATCAAAATCCAAGGTATGTGTTCATCTCCCAAAATAATTACATTGGAGAGTTGTTGAATAAATTTGGAATGGTTGATTGTAATCCTCTCTCTACTCAAATGGAGAAAAATTTGAAAATAACATCAAAAGAAGGGAATCAATTTGAGGATGAAACTAAATATACATAGCTTGTGGGGAGTCTTATCCACCTTACCACTACTAGACCAGATATTTCATTTGTAGTTGGGATCCTTTTTAGGTTTGCGTAAAAAACTTATGAAGGACATTGGTGTCATGCAAAGAGATTTTCAAGGCACTTGAAGGGAACTTAAGACTTTGGGCTCAAATAATCTAAGGTGGGGGACTTCAAACTATTTGGATATATATATCTACACTTTGATGGAGATAAGGATAATGAAATGTCTACCTTGGGATACCTCATGAATCTTGGACCAACAAATATCTATTGGAGATCATGCAAATAGTCCATTCCAGTAGATTCCACTACAAAGGTAGAGTATGTGGTTGATGTAAAGGAAACAAAGGAGATTGTGTGGCTTAGGAAGATATTAGAGGATTTGCAGGAGAAATGGGTGAATGTTACTCCACTTGTAGATTAACAACACTTCTATAATCAAGTTTGCCAAGAATCCTAGATTCCATGATCGAACTAAGCACATCAACACGAAGTGCCATCTGATTCAACATCATGTAGAGGCCAAGACCATTCATTTGATACATTGTTCCACAAGTGAGAAAATTGCGGACATCTTCATTAAAGTGAATGGAAGAGAAAAGTTTTAAAAGTTAAAAAATATGCTTGGACTCACAAACACCGCTTCAGATTAAGTGGGGGAATGTGAGATACCTAATCCCAGGGAATATGGTGTATTATAAATATTATTATCATTCATTTAGGGGAAACATGAAGAGTCGTATGTGAACAGGAATAGTCATTAGACCTCTTGGAAGATGAAACCAAAGGTCATATATCAAGTTATTTATATGTGGCTCGCATGAATAAAATTCATTCAAACCTGAAGTTATTGAAGACTTATCAAGGCCTAGGAAGCTGAAGAGGGGTAGGATAATCAAGGAAATCGATCACTATCAAAAGGAGGTGTAACCATAGGAGGTGGAATTAGAAAGAAGGATCAACTCAACTTGGAGGAGGGATATACATAAGAATCCAATGAGTCATATAACTTGAAGGCATGAAAGAATAGGGGTTCATTAATTGTCCATGAAAGGAATCATGACCTGGTAATGGGATTACCTCTATAACCCCTTCCTCCCATTGCAAGTGCATCTATGATTCGAATTTTAGGGGGTATATGGTCTAAATTAGGATGCAAAAGCCATAAAACTATAAAGCTAATAGATTGCCCATGTGGATCAAGGAGATGCCCACCTCCTCATTAATTAATTGGGCTAACAAGTTGTCCATATGGGTCAAAGAGAGTCTCACCTCTCCATTATTGTATCAGGTTTTTGTTTCCCATTACTTAGTTAGTTGGGTAGTTGGATCTATTATTATAATAATAAAGACTCATTTAATGAGCTCTTTCCATTATTGGACTGGGTTTTATTTTCCACCACTTAGTTAGTTGGGTAGTTAGATCTATTATACTAATAATAAAGACTCATTTAAAGAGCTCTTTTTGACTTTGTCCAATGTACCATTTTGTAATGCTATATAAAGGCCCAACAAGCCTTCTGACAATATCAACTTACTCATTTTGGATTCTCTCATATTTTATATCGTTCATTGTGAGATTAATTAGCTCTAAGTGATTTAATAGTAATTAGTTTTAGAGGTGAGGCTCTTCTTTGAGCCTCACCTCCCGATTACTTCATTTACATGTTTTTTGTTCATGCAATATTGACATGTCTAAGCTCCTCCTCTCTCGACATTTAAGCCATCCAGATCTCAGCCCCCAAGATCTGACTCAATGGTATCAAAGCGGGTACTCTCTCAATTAGAACAAGGGTTTGAAGCATGTTGCGGGTTCAAACATTGGCAATAATCACCAACCTCCTTTTGGTACTATCATAATCCATCTATCAGACCATACACTGTAAGTATCACAGTTGGTCTACAGGAACTACACAATCTTTTTACCCTCGGATCTTCGTTCACCATTACAAGGAGAACCATACATGGATTCACTACATCCATACGTGGATTCACTACATCTATACATGGATCCACTGCATCCATTGGTATGCAACATTTTAAACAAATTTGCAGGGTGTTCATGCTACCCACAGAGGTTCCACAACCTCTACAAGAACTCATGTTGCTCTACAAACCCTTGGCATCCTTTGTGGCCCTCTACACTCAACCCAATTCAAAGAGGTGTTTCGACCTCTACAGAACATTTCAGAGGTTCTTCCATAACTTATTGGAAATATCTCTTCAATATCTCAAATGGGTATTTCATGGAATCTCATTTTGCTTTCTGGTTTGAGAGATATCATCAATTAAATCTCAACATTTATTTAACCCAAGGAGGCTGCGCATACCACCATCTTCAATAGCCTTTTTCTTCCTGCTCAAGAAACTACAAAAGGAGTTCCACATATGGCTAGAAACATCTCTTCAAGATCTAAAATGGGTATTTCACAAAATCTCATTTTACTTCGTGGTTTGATAGATAGCATCGATTAAAGCTCAGTATGTATTTGACCTAAGGAGGTTGCACGTACCTCCATATTCAACGGTCATTTTCTTGCTGCTAAGGAAACTACAAGGAGTTCCACATATTGCTGGAAATATCTCTTCAATATCGCAAATAGGTATTTTGCAGAATTTCATTTCGTCATCTGGTTTATGAGTTATCTTTGTTTGAAGCAACACATGTCTATAACCAGCATGGTCGTGTGTCCTTCAAATTCGACCTGGTTTTTCTCATTCCATGGGCCAACTCAGAACAAGTTCCATATAGCTATGTAAATATATCTTCAGTAGCTCAAACGTTTCTTCAACGGAATTGTATTTCATCACTTGTAGCAGAAGTTATGAATATATTTGCAGAGGGATGTTCACAACCACCAAAGTCACGATTTTCCATATTATTTTTATAAAATTTGGGATTTTATTAAAATTTCTTTATTTTTCTACCCATGTACAATGCCATTGTCAACTAGGTTATGGGTCAACCACACAAAACCATTCTCTTCATTGGGTATTTTCACATTGTAATCATAATGGTACGATAATGTGGTTTCTCTTTTTAGCATGAGTGAAATGATGGGGATAGTCATTTTCTAAGGGGGGAGGAATGATCCAAATTTTAGGGGGTATATGGTGTAAATTCAGATGCAAAATTCATAAAGTTGTAAAGCTAATAGATTTCCCATGTGGATCAAGGAGATGCCCACCTTCTCATTAATTAATTGGGCTAACATGATGCCCATATGGGTCAAAGAGAGTATCACCTCTCCATTATTGTATTGGGTTTTATTTTCCACTGCTTAGTTAGTTGGGTAGTTAGATCTATTATTATAATAATAGAGACTCATTTAGTGAGCTCTTTTCATTATTGGATTGGGTTTTATTTTCCACTATTTAGTTAGTTGGGTAGTTAGATCTATTATACTAATAATAGAGACTCATTTAATGAGCTCTTTTTTACTTTGTCTAATGAACCATTTTGTAATGCTATATAAAGGCACAACAAGCCTTCTCATAATATCAAGTTATTCATTTTGGGTTCTTTCATATTTTATATTGTTCATTGTGAGATTAATTAGCTTTGAGTGATTTACTAGTAATTGGTTTTAGAGGTGAGGCTCCTCTTTGAGCCTCACCTCCCGAGTACTTCATTTGCATGTTTTTATCCATGTTTTTTTTTGTTTTCATGCAATATAGGCATGTCTAAGCTCCTCCTCTCTCGACATTCAAGCCATCCATATCTCAGCCCCTGAAATCTAGATCAATCTAGAAGTCAATGAATAAGAAAAAATTATGCATCCCTACAAACTAAGGGTACCTGCATTGCCACCTTAGGAGCAAGGGGTACTTGTACAACAAAGCGGAAATCTCAAGTCATTGAAGCTACAACTATGATAATTTCACCACCTTTAGACAACCAAGGAGGGTGCATTCTGACCACCGTGTACCTCAACTACCCCTCAACCAACTCTACAACCAAAGATGTTGATTACACCACCCAAGCGAGTCTAAGGTATCACAACACTGAGACCTGTGCTTATCTGCTCAAAGGGGTTTGACCAAGGCACATAAGAAATTAAAAGAATGGAAGTGTCTATACAGAGTGACATGTAGTTCCTTGACCTATTACAAGATAAATCCCAATTGGGCACAAGCTATAGGGTGAGACATGAGGAAATCCCAACCAAGATGTCATCATCACCGTGGCTAAAAAACAAAGCTATGACTCTAAGCTCGAGAAGATAAATGGTTGTCAGCAAGAAAAGGATGACAATGGAGTGGGAAAGAGAAATGATGAAGTTCTTTGGAAATCACTTCAAATGTGTAACCATCCCAGGTGAGAAGGAACAAGAGGAAAAATTGACGAATATCTATTGGTTCATCAATAACTGGGAACCATAGAGGATTTCTTGTAACTTCACACATAATTTCTAAGCAAAGGAGTACCTCCATCAATGCCCACTATTACACCTTTTACAATGACCACACCACTATCACAGCCCAAGCACAATGTTGTGTATACCAGTAGCCATAATAGATGCAATTAGGTCGGGGTTTGAGTTTGAGTTCCAGATCGAATCGAAAGATTCCATAGTAGAGTCTTTGGGACAAGTAGGTATTAGAGTAGATATACTCAATGTACCCTAGGTATCCCTCGTGGTGGAAGAAGTCTGAGAAGGAGATGAGTTCCATATGTAGCATGTCATTGACTTACAGAAGATGGACATGTCTTCGCTCACCAAACTCATAATAGAATCAGCAACAAAGATCACATGTAATGCTAAGGGAAATGATGATTACACGAGGGAACTGCATATTCAAAATATGTAGCTCAAGGAACAAGTCAAGCAATGGGAAAATGAAAGATATGTGTTGTAGATGAAGATAGAGCAAGCAATGGAAAACGGAAACCATTGCAATGTTGGTTAAGTAAGCAGAGGAGAGCCCTATAATGTTGGAAATATTGAAGAAACAAGTCACTGATGCATGAAACCATGAAGCAAAAGTCCACAAATCCACATCAAAGGTAAGGGAAGAGCTCTTTACATGTTTTAAGGAAGTGCTACCAAACCTGCATGAAGCTTTAGAAATCACAACAAAGTAGCGTCATAACTAATGTAACAACAACCCTACTACATATGGTAGAAAATATGAAAGGGTCGTTGGAGTTCACCGTAGATGTAAAGGTAAAAAGAGAATATGAGAAGAAGGATGATGCAATAGATGCTGATAGGACATACAAGCTTTGATCATCATGCCTATGATTATCGAAGCCCTGGCACAAATAGAGAAGTTAGAATGGCTATGACTAAAATGATAGAGTTCATGGATGAATTATAGAAGCATCGAAACATCCCTGTACAATCTAAGTAGAAAATCCAACAAGAAATAGAGCGGCTATAAGAATGGTATGAGAAGGTGTACCCTGAGGCCATTGTGTCAGATGCTCTAAATGACAAGATGGAAGAGGTGCAACACATAATAATAGGGCACAATGTTCTGGAAGATGAAAAGAAAAGGCTAAGGGACATATCAAGAGAATTTGCAAGGAAATCACAATCCTAGTTCTTAATGACCAAAAAGGTGAAGCAAAAAGCAGACATTGAGGCACTGGAAACATTGACATGGGTAGTACTAGATACAAAGGACCTAACAAACTTCTCAACAATAGAGTATGCCCAAAAAACTCCAAGAATCAAGAAAGAGTCGAGATCATATTTTTGAGTAATTCAATAGATTCAGAGATGTAGCCTTAAAAAAAAATTCATACCTAGAGCTCACTTCTGAAGAATAAAATCTAAAACCCAACTCAGGGAGAGTTGGAAGGTGTGGTTGAGGAGTTATTGTGGCTTAGCTTTGATTAAGCGTCAATGTAGAGCAAAGTTTGTCAGAAGCCAAATCCGTAGAAGCCATGAGACTACAAAAACTTAAGTATGTGGCTACACTAAAGTTTGATTACATGAAGGCCAAGGAATTGTCTCATTCATCCCATGTGCCTAGTATCTTATTCACTCTACTCATGTCTCCAAAAGTACAAACGCATTTGTATGAGTGAATTACAATTGGCAGATTCTCTGGGTTATTTGGGAATCTGCTGTAATCACTCTAATCGCCTATATATGTGAGAGTTGTAGTTTTTATTGTAGTAGTTGGTAGTTGTAATGTGAAGAAATAAGAGTTCTGAGTTATTCACTCTGACATGATCATTCTACTGATATAATGGAGACTTGTTATACTTATGTGCTTACATTTCATGATGTATATTGGTGATATGTATGTTGTTATAATTAATGTGCATGTTGTTAGTTCAATTAGCTTAAGTGAATGTGATTAAAGGATAAGTAATGGAATGTGCACCGCCACTAAATATTTAATACTCTACACCTTAATCAAATGGAAATTATCATACACATATCGGGTGCGACCTCATCCCTTCTAGAAAGGATAATATGATGTCACACTAGAATACATCTGGCCTTTGTTGGAAACCTTATGCAAACTTGGGGTCTTTCGTAGAGTTAACACGGTTTATGGGAGGCAATTTGGGGCTTGAAGAACTATGTGATTTGAGAAATTCTATAAAGGTGAGTGGTTCCTTAGAAGAGCTTTCATTCCAAAAACAAAATAAGTCTGTTACGTTAAGGGGAAAAGTATTGAATCTACTAAGTCCCAGGAGAAGATGTTCTCCTACAATAAGTCATAGAGATGGAAAAGAAAATTGGGAAATGAAGATTTTATGGTTATAATGCTTGGAGATTTTAGCAAGCCTTATGCAAAGAGGGTTTTGGGACAAGATTTGGGCTATACCGCAGTTTTTCAATATCTAGTTGGAGGATGGTTACCATTTTCATTCAGATTGTCAAAGAATGCAAGATGAATTCTAAATAATAGGTCATTTCGGGGCACTTCGATATTCCCTCTAAGGAGATGGTATCCATGTTTAGAACCAAGGAGGGGAACAAAACTTACTCAAACCATATGGGTCAAGATTTTAGGACTAACCTTGGAGTGTGGACTCCCAAAAAATTAAAGGAAAGAGGTAACAATCTAGGACCATTTTTAAAGATGGATGGTAATTTCTTAAGGGACTCATCTATGAAAATTGCAATAATTTCGATAGGATTGGATTTAAGGGAGGGGATACTTGAGGTTATAGACATTGAGATTGGAAAACAGAGATATTCTCAAACTCTTGACTGTATTAGGGTGCCTTTGTCATGGGTTGGATGTCATGTAGCAAAATATTGTTCTAAAAAGTTCTCTAAAAGAGAATGGAGGGGGGAAAACTCAAGACCTTAGAGCCGAGAGATTTCTAGATATGGGTAGATGTGTCTAAAACGAAGACCAGCGAGGGTTCAAACACCTACGAGGAAGAAGGAGAGAGAACAAATGCAAGTAGTATTGTGAGGCTGAAAGGCCTTAATCCTGATGTAGTAATGTCTAAAATGCCAACCAGGACAGAGAATAGGGACACAACCATGATGGAAACTAACATGATAAAATAAATGATTACATTTCGAAAATTCTCTAAAAATGAATAGATTAAAAAATCCATAAGTGTTCACATCCCAGGGGTGCCTAAAGATGGTTTTGGATTAAATACCAAAGAGGATTTGAACTTCTGGGAGGTTGAAGGAGAATAAAAAAAGGCAATTTTACATAGAGGTAGAAAGGCATCTATCCATAATAGAAATGTCAAAGAAGTTATTCAGGACAAGGAGAAGAGATGAAATTGTGAGGGAATGTATCATGATAGATGGGATGATGGATACGACAATAGAGGAGCAAAAAATGGATACGACAATAGAGGATGTTGAACAATTGATGCATCGACTATCTTGGGTAAGTTAAATAACGATCCTCTTTCTATGTATTCACCAAAACCCTAAAGTACCTTAAACATTCATTTTGACCAATGGGTCGTTGTTACACATTATTTTGGTCACCCTGTGATCACGGATGACATGTGTACTACTTACTTCTATGTTCCCTGAAACCACTAAAGAAATGAGACTTTCTCCCTGGGAAATAGAATCATCCTTCCTTTCTTAAAAACTCTACCAAAGAAGATCGTCGCACCTTTCCAAATGATAAGGGTGTGATGATCCTTGATTGTCACATGCTGCACCACAGTGGACTGCGATGTCATTGTAGTCTACTTGTGTTTAGGGTGTGACAATGCTTAAGCAAAGGAAAAAGGTGAAATTCTCAAATGTTCTAGAATGGAATCTTCAAAGGGATGCGGTGGCATCCAATTAGTTTGGATCTTACTTGCTTCTCTGATTAAGTGGGATCATCCTAATCTCTTCATCCATCCCTCTTCACCCTATAAAAAGAGGGATATCTCATGTGAAAGGCTGCGCTGGCTTGTGCATGAAGAATTACGTTGAAGATTACACTTGTGATAACTTTTCCTTAGCTTTCCAAGTCAGGTTGTGAATACTCTTCATCAAAAGCATTGGAGAAAAGGTGTGTGTGTTGAAGCAAATGGCCATTGGAAGGGACCTTGCAACTTCAAGGAATAGGTTGTATTCTCCACTTTCATCAATACAATGCAGTGATACATTTCTTCCCTATAAAAGTGTCTCCATTTTTATTGTATAACTCCTTGATCTTATCCATAGGTTTCATTGGAATATATATATCGTTGCTCTCTTTATTTGTTGGTTTGTGTCTCTTAACATGTTCAACATCCCACAAATCTAAGGATGGAGAAAGGACAAAACTAGCAAGAATCAAACAACGTTTAAACGATATGTCGTTTATCCCTCATTACACTAGTTTATATCACAATGAAATCTAAGGAGAAGCTTGTATTCTGCTCTGTTTTGTTCTAATTTTTTGTTGAAGTTAGGGAGATTAGTTTGTGTATGCACTTACCGATTTGGCCAGTAACAAAATTGGCGACTCTACTGGGGACATCCTCTTTTGGTCTTTGCTTCCTTTTTGCTTTTGGCTTGCCTGTTTTTTTTTTTTTTTTTTTTNTTCATTTTATGAGTCATTGGGTGATCCATGTTGACTCCCTGGTCTTGAAAGTTCATTTGGAAATCATGTCCTCTATTAATCTTTCCTTCATTTTCAGTCATCGTTGCACCTTGCTGTGAAAACCAGTGCGACGACGTCGCACTATGTATTTATCATTGCTTGCGACGATCCTTGATCGTCGCATTGTGTCATTTTGCTGCCTGCGATGATTCATGAAGAATTTTTTTGAGTGACACATTTTTTCGTCTTTGCCCAGATTTGTGATCATTTCTTGGAATGAATTTTTGGTCCTGTTGGATGATTTTTTTATTTTTTTTTGTAAGTGAGTGTGAGTATCTGTATTACTAAGAAAGACTAATATACAAAAAAATGGAACTCCCTACTTTGCCAAAAAGGAAACCAACCCAGGGGTTCCAGAGTTGCGTTCTTTGAGATATCATAGGGGTATGGCTGGACCGCCACATTGGGAAACCGGTCCAGTACCGTCTTATTCAGTTTTGACAAGATTAGCATAACAAAGCCAAAAAAAAC